>OY855916.1:17010911-17293411 GCA_963693305.1 Meandrina meandrites | reverse complement strand
ATAATTTCACGCGCGTTTTGTCAAAATCTAATAATTTCCCGAGCCTTCACCTTTTAATATCATGGGTGACAAATTACGCTTACAGTCGTAGTTTCGTAACTTGTTTATTGTATCGTGATGAGCGAACCGGCTCGTAACGACGCCCGTGTAAAACGCTCAAAATTCCGCTCAATGCCATTCATGTTATCGCTAAAAGTTTATAACACGACCAAACAAACTGGCCAAGGTGAAATTCAAGCGAAAATGTGCAAAGTTTAAGCTTTACGATCATCTTTTAAAAGCCTGTACGTCATCTTGCCACTGAGACATTGAAACGTTGCCATGGCAATTTTCTAATTTCACATGAGAAATTATAAATTAGCGCTGAAATTTCGCGCCAAAATTAAGGAGTAATTTGTCACCCATGATATTATAATTTTTAATCTCTCGCTTTGAACAGCAGAGAAAAAACATTTCTTCAACTCGTGGTAATAGCAATTTAGTAATAATTTTGTACTGTTATTTAGAGAAAGCGGATTTTCTGCCATGAATGATACCAGTCGGGGGAACAAGTGCCAGTTGATGGCGCGATCACTTCTCCGAGAAGTGACTGAGCCCGCGGTTTTCGTCCCAGAAGTTGCTAAGCGACATTACGTATTTGTTCGCGCGATTGCTAACTGAGTTCTCGTGAGCGCTCGCGCTAGTTTTTGATTGGATGAAATAATTCGGAAAATCTTTGCGTGCTTTGACGAAGATTTGCCAAAACTGGCACTTGTTCCCTCGACTGGATACCATCAAATTCCGGTTATAAGCCCTGGGCTTGTACCACCTCGTAAGGGGTTTTGTTTGGACTTATAAACGGAGGGGCCTATATCCGGGGGAGCTTATAAACGGAATAAAAAAGCGTTTTGAAACGGGCCAAAGCATTTTTGGTCGAAATCTTTTTTTTTAATGAAATAGTGGCAGTAAAGCAACATTTAGCCCTATTCAGTAGTACTGTCATCCAGCAGAGGGGGACTTTTTATTGGCTGTTTTTTTGTTTTGTTTTTGTTTTCAGGTAGACGAGCCTATAGCGGCCGGGGAAGTGGGGGCGGGATTATTACCGGAATTTTACGGTATTCGCTAAGACGAGAAAGTAAATGATCAGAAAATGTTTCCTCATTGTCTTCCAGTTGTCCAAAGCATGACGCACGACTCGGTTGTCTCTGTCAGCTCCTAGCCCCAACGACGGGAGAGGGGGTGATTTCCATATAAAAGTGACAGAGGGTGATCGGGGGAGTCATTCTTGTTTTTAGCGGTTGGTATCCGTGGTACCGGCGGGTTGGGGTCTTCAAATCAAAATGACCGCCGTTAGACCTATCCCAGGATATTGAACAGGAAAAAATACTGAACGAACTACCTTTTCAACTACCCGTTTCAGAATTTGTTAGTCATGTCAGTCACAAAGCGAGATTCTGGTACATCAAATTTAAACAGTCCCTTTAAACCCTACAACCTTTAATATAGAAGTTCCTTCGCACCCCCCCCCCCCCCCCCCCCCTTGCTATCTCGGCCCTCTGCCCCTGGTACCCTTTGAAGTCTTGGATTGTCACGCAACTTGCGAAAGTAACATGAAACTAAATTAAATGTTCTAATGGCATTAGATGAAGGTGCTGAGAAAAAGAAAGAAAAATGTAATTCACATGCGTATGTAAAAGAGATGAGAAAGTATAGAAACTATAGAAGCAATTGCAACTATATTGAACTATACGTTACGAGGTAAACCCAATACGCATGCGCAAAAGGAATACACATTTTAAAGACAAAACGTAGAGCATGAACAAAAGAAAATAACAGTCTACAAGACTGCGAAAATTTGACATGAGATCCATCCACCATCCCCCACCCACCACACTCAATACAAAACACTCTCCTTTATAGTTACTTACTTTCCCGTCTTTGGTATTTCTTTTAACAGTGATTCATAACGCTTAAGGGGATGTTCCGCGTTGTTGTGGCCTGAGCTTTTTCAGTGCCTTGACTGTTTTGAAGTAAAGCAAAACAAATTTCTTCGCCTTCACCAAGATTCTTTTTACACTGAATTACTCTTAGAGGTGTATTGGTGTAGAGTACAAGTCATGAAAAGTTTTTATACTAAAATTTGATGTGTGCGCCTATGTACGTGCAAGGACATCAATTTCAATTTTCGAACAAATTACAGGCCAGAAAAGTCAGACGGGTTAACCACGAAATATATTGAAATATATTTGTTGACGTCTCGGTCGTCAACAAAACCATGAGAGGTTAACGATGCCAATTTATATTGCCGTGAGTTCATTTTGTTGTGCCTCGAAATATTTAATTTTTCTGTGAACAAATTTCTTGTGCCGTAATGTTATCTTGTACCTATATGGGCCACCGTATACGCTAAGAAATAGTGTGGCTTCTTATTTGGAAACACTGTTAACTCGAGCAAAAAATTAATAAATGGGAGCTCTGCTTTTAGGCATGCCTAAATCATATATTAGCGCTTTATAATCCATCAAATATTTTTTCGCGCGCGCGATTGGTCAAAACACATCAAGTGATGCAGCCAAAACTGGGGAATATCAGGTGATATTGCCCACGTGATATTCCCCAGTTTTCGAACTTTGCGATTTACGCTCGCACGCTTAGTTTTCATCCGGACTAAATTGTTAAAATGAATAGAACTAAACATTTTGAATAGACTTGCAATATTTTGAGCGTCGACAGAATTACTTCGACGTTTATTTAAGCTTTGAGAAAAGGTCTCCCAAAATGCGGCCTTTGTGTAAAAATATTTGAAGGATAATAAACACAATAGCCTTCATTTGGCTTCAAAAATATGCACGGATATTTGTCCTTGGACATTATCTGTTCCTCAAAACTCACAGTTTTCCTCGAGCTTCGCTCTCGGAAAACTGTTCATTTCTCGGAACAGATAATGTCCGCGGACAAATATCCGTGCATATTTTCGCGCCAAATGGAGGCTATTGTTTATTTATGGTTAGAGACTGTTGTGAGTGTTTTGTTTACAAATACACGCACGCGCTGGCCGCACAATGAACGAGAAATTTTCAATACTGCACGAGGCGTAACCGAGTGCAGTATTGAAAATTTCGAGTTCATTGTGCTGCCAGCAAGTGCGTGTATTTGTAAACAAAACACGAACTAACAGCCTCTAACCCTTTTAATATAAAATCTGAGTACACTGCACGCAATACAAAATTTCGCGAACTTTGAACAATATGAATTCAGTTCTACCCATAGTTAATACCTAAGTAGTACAAAATTATACTGGCGTAGTTTAAAAATATAGAAATGACAAAAAGCCATACATAATTCAATATAAATGAGGCGTAAAATCATTCAAAAAATCCTTCATAAGCTGAAAATATTCATTAAAAAAGTCAGCGAGGTTGCGAGAAGCATGTTTAAAGCAAGTCAATCGCTTTTCTTTGACACGTTATAAGTGAACGCAAAATTGCAATTTTCAAATCTTGCATTTCTAAAGTCAACAAATTTACTTGTAGTTGCGAACGTGTTTTGTTTTGTTTTGGTATTTATGGGTATCGGCTTCATTGATAATTTCAGGGATTTGTTCTTCCACTATTTCTGCAAATCTGTCAGCTGAAGCCATTGTCAATAATGCACGATTTTTATGCTTTATTGTCAATAACGCACTGTCGGAGTTTGCTGACGTCAGGTAAAGTAAAATCACGTGCTCGATTTTAACCAATTGCGCGCCTGGATTTTGGACAGTGAACGAAGATTGTATATTAAATAATTATAACCTTTGTGTCATTATGTATTATTCGTATTATCAAATAAAAGGATAGTCGCTAAATTGAAGATTACCATCAGCAGGGAACTGGTCAAGACATGCCGAGTGACCCGGCTCAGGACATTTGTTGAAGGAGCCCGATTTGTAATCAGCATATGAACTCGATACATCACTTTTGACTGACCAGTGCTCTGAGTGGCGGTAAATATTAGGCCCATATCGATTGCGAGCAAAAAGTCCTGGATTACGCGCTGCAGGCACCCATTGTCCAGCGATCATCACTTTTGTTGGCCGCTGACCGCTTGCAACAAGTAACTCTGATTCTAGCATGGGATAACCATAAAGTTCTACCTTCCAGCCGTCTCTGTACGTTAGAATTACGCCTCCACGTTTTCGTCCGTCCTCACAACATTCTGTCTTTGCTTCATCGCTGAATCTGAAGCCCGCTGCTTCGAATTTTGGACGAAGCTTTTGAACAGCCGTGTAGTTCTCGGATAGAAATTTGATGTCAGCATCAAGTTCCCATGGCAACACTTTGTTAAACTTGACAGCACCTGGAAAAGAATGAATTCAAATAAGTTATCTTGTAATGATTAATCGGGATGTTAATTGTCAGATTCACCTCATTTTCATGTGCACACGTGATCAGAACCAGTTAAACGAGTTTTCTTTTGTAACACGAGGTTGAGTAATCAAGTAGTCAAGGGTCGACATGTCGAGTCGAGTTTTAGGACATTTGAAGTGTAATCGTTGAGTTTGTTATTAAATTCAGTTAAAAGGAGAAATTACGAGTCGAGTGTTTATTACATTAATGGCCCTCTTCCCTCGCTCCCTGAAACCCCTGGGAGGGGCTCATTCTAAAAGTTGACAGCACTTTGTGCACACCCACCATCAAACCGCAGATGTTCACGTGTTCGTAGTTTGAGTGACACATTCATAACCCAACCAATCCAAAGCTGCAAATTATTACTATGGGAAATTTACAACCCAAAGAACGACCAACCGACCACAACCACGCTCGCCTAAGATACTCCTATTTTGCATAATAGTCGTAACAAAAGAGGAGCATCTTGTCCCGTAGTAGTTATATTGAATTACCTAAGACTGATCCTTCGTGTACTTCGCAATAAATTCCCGCGTTTTCACACTCTTTCATAGCGAACTTGATTGCATCGGCGAGATTCTCCAAATCACATGGAGGAACTCCCATTCCTGTTTTTCGCTTACAAGGAGTTTTGCTTGTATGAGAGTAACCGCGTCTGCAGCCGTACCAGCGGACTCTGCCATCAGATTCGACCCATTTCTTCACGTCCCACTTTTGAGCCAAGGCGGTGTATTTTTGATCCGGGATTTCCCTCTCATAAGTGTCGAACATGACGTCAGGACAACTCACGACAACTTTCGCTGGATGTTTCAGTTTTAAACGCCAAAACAGGTCCTGGAAGACACCGAAAGGTAACCTAGGAAGTAAAGTACAGAAGATTAACAGTGTTCCAGTTAAATTTTTGAAGTAAGGGGTCGCAAAATTGATCAGAGGGGTCAGCCTGCAGATGCGGCCAAGCAGGTGTAGCTGGGTGTAGGCAGTGGCCATGTTAGGATTAGGAGGAATAGAAAAGAAAGCCAGTGCCTCCTTTGTGGGGAGGGGTCTGGGGGCATTCCCCCAGGAAATTCTTAAAAGTTTAATGCTTAAGAGTGCTCTCTGGCAGCATTTGGATTTAAAAAAAGAAAAAAGTAGTTGATTAATTAATTACTTACATGTAAATACTTAATTAATTTACTTGTATAATAATACTGCACTTATCCCCCATATATAGTATCAATGGGAAATATATAGTTGACTGCTTATTTTCTATAGGGGTTTGGGGGCATGCTTCCCCAGAAAATCTTCTAAAACCTGAAGCACCTTAGACGTGTTTTCTCAATTCTGGGCACAAAAATGACCCTGTTTTCATCCTCAAAATGAACTGAATGCTCGTTACTTTGGTGGCAACTTTCTAACTCTGTCTCAGCAGTCCACAAAGAATGGCAAAATTTCCACAAACTTGCCATTTTTTTGTTAGATGATCTGGTTGATATAAATAGAATACTGCTGTCTTTTCTACCTTCTATCCATGTGAGAACTGTAAAAACTACTAGACAGGCTTCTTTTGTGTACAATAAACAAGGGACAAGAACTGAGAAGACATTTTGTTGACTCCGATCTATATGAACAGAAAACTGGTGTCTGCCTGCAGGCACGTGTTTACTCCTACGTGCAGGACACCATCAAAGACCCAAAAATGTTTTGATGACACAAATGGATTTAATAACATTCTATATTGAACTATTTTGCCTTGTAAACTTCAAAGCAACACAAGGAAATAAAAGAGAGAAAGACAATTCAGCCCTAAGTTGAAACTGAAAAAGAAGGTTGCTTGGCCGGGTGTTTCGGTATGTTTTTTTGTAATTAGGTGCCACTAGAGCACACACAGCCTCAACCAAGTCAAATTGCCTACAGATTCAGAACTATACTGGATTAACTTTTGTGATTTCTCTATTGCCCTGAATTTAATTTCCTTCCAATATCTTTGTTTTGAAAACTCTAAATTTCTCATTTCATTTCTCGGGTCAGGTAGATATCTCTATCGGGTTTTTGACCTGAGACCTGTCTCTTATCTGGAACACTGATTAATCAACAAGGTTTCTAAAGAAACTACTGAAACTGTTGTGCTGCATCGGTAAAGGTAAAAAGTCAGCTGGTTGGAACTTATCCTGGTTTCTGTAGTATAAAGTGACTAGGAGTGCTTGTACTACCCCCCCCCCCCCCCCCCCCCCGCCCCCTGGATGAGATGCTAGTCCATCTCAGGGCTAGCCCCAGTATTATTTTGCCAGTGCCCATTTATACACCTGGATGGAGAGAGGCACTGCGAGAGTAAAGTGTCTTGCCCGACAGCCCAAGAACACAACACAGTGACCCTGGCCACTTGAACTCGGCCTACTCGATCCAGAGTCCTGCATACTAAGCCACTGTGCCTTCAAGTATGCTGCATCAGTGGACAAGTGAAACACCTAGTTTATTATCAACTGGAAGTTGATATAGGTAAATAAGCCACCATAGCAAATTTGAAAAACTGACTAAAGGTGCGGCTTATACACGGATTTTTGCGGTATGTAAAATGCTGCTTTTTACACTTACTTTTCATCAATTCCTATTTGCTTGAGTCCCTCAGCTTTAGCTACAAACGGACCAGGAAGCACATCACACACTATACAATCATTAAACGAGTAGTGATACCCGCCCCTGAAATATGCTGTCCAGTTTCTGAAGGTCACTTGGAGACAACCTTTCTCCCACTCTGCCCGCTGATTTTTACGGCTTCCCCCAGCGATGATTGCCTCCTTGTTGTTGCTAAGCACACGAATGAGCCGTTCAAGATTAACGTCATTGGTGAATTGTGTAATATCCGGGGCAAAGAGTACGTAGGGCGTGTTCACCTCCTGGAGTAACTTGGACCATGTCTCTCCATGTGTCAGGTCTTTGGCGACAATGTTCTTTAAATTCAACTGTAGTTTTGTTACCATGTCATCCGAGAGCTTTTCCTGTGACGCCAATACAATAGTTATTTTTGGATAATATTTGGCAATGCCTTGAAAAACTTGATGTTGTTTTTCTGGTGATGTCTCCACGGGTAAAACGACGAGCATCGTCACAAGCTGGTTAATCGGAACAAACTCTGTGCAGTTCACTGCTCCATAACCTTTTCTTTGGAAACCACGACCGTAACGATGATTCTTTCCCAAATACTTTTCAGGGCAAACTTCCTTCTTTGGCGCATCATTGTTCGGTGAAGAACCATTTACAATAGGAATGCTTTTGTTCTCGTTTGGTATTTCAGCACCAAGCGATTTTATTATATCGTGTACAAGTTCAAGATGCTTTCCAACGCGGTGAAAATGGATTGAAGAGAATATCAAGCTGCGTTGTGTCTCAGACAGTTCTATTGCTAAGCGCTTCAAATCACTTATCAACTTCGGCGAATCTTTACCATCTACAGTATAAGGTTCATCTGCACTAGTAGTAGTATGCTCCGCTGCAGGATTTATGGCGAGTTTGGTCTGGTTAGAAAATAGCACAGCTAATAAAAAGCACAGGATGAGAGCTATGAGAGAGAAGACCAGGCAGTGAAACTGTGTTGGTTTCATGACGTGAGCAGTTCCTTGCTGAAAAAACACATTGGCGCTTATCAAAGGGCTTCAGCTTCTTCTTGTTATTAATCAGCTAATAACTATCTCAATCGTGAACTTCTGCAAAGGAACAAATGAAGTAAGAAAACAAGATTTTATGGAAAATTCTTATTGCTTATTAAGTTGTCCATTTACAAATGTATGATGTACGTCTGTGATATTTTTAAATGCATCAAAATAAAATTGTTATGTTGTTTTGGTATTAAGTACTATTTAATCAACGTCTCAGTTTTATTTACATCAGTCCCTTTTTTGCATATACTGAAGGAATAATATAAGATTACAAATGGAGGAAAATAACACCCTGATGCATGCAGCTTGAAGTTAACTCCAATTCAAAAAATCATTTATAATTTATGTCTATATCTGATAAACGGCTAAACTTTACGTCCAATTTTCTAGGCCAAAATAACCCCAAATCTAAATATTAGTGCAAATATAGAATTACTAGTACAAATAAAAAAAATAGTACATCAGAAGATTTTGAAGCCGTTCAATAAATTTGCAGTTCGTATTTTATAAAGTCTATAACACTCGGCTGTGCATCTATTTAAACTTTGTAAACACTGCTGCTCATTTATTAAACATTACTTTTATTAGGAGTTGTTTTAACCCCAATTTTGGGAATTAAAATAACTCCAAAAATCGGATTGAACTACAAACTGTTTTTGCTCTGACTTGAGAACTGCTTAAATTTCCTTATGAAGCATCTTTGTCCTTTCATTTGTGACACTCAACTGAGTTTTGAGTTCGAAGTCTTGCTGTTTTGCATACAAAATGAGATGTAAAAGCATTCCCGGTTCCACTTTTTTACTGGCTCAATAAAATATTGGCACTGACTGGAGATCACCAATTAAATCCTGTATTTGGACTACTAAATCATGCAATTTCAAAATGGATGTTATCAGTGGCGGATGCAGGGGAGGGGCCTGCGCCCAACCCCCAATTTTTTTCGGAAATAGCGCTTTAACTGTGCACTGCCAGAATTATCTTCACAGAATTCGACATTCATAGTCAAGCCCTCAAAAGAGCCCCACCCTCCCCCCCGCCCCCAACCCTAACTGGAGGTCTGGATCTGCCACTGGTAATTGAACTGAGTGGAGTGCAACCTTGGTCTGAAATCATACTTGTGATTTCAAAATGAGCTTGCGCTGCTTGCTTGTTTGATTTTGAAATCAGTTGTATGATTTCAGAACAAATTGCACTACACTCAGTCAATTACCATAATTATAAATTATATATATAAAATTATTAATTATTGATAATTTTATCAAATCCTCTTTGACAGTGCAAACTATTGTTGTTAATAGAAGTTGATATTGATCATGCTTGTGATTGAAAATTGAATGAAAAGTTAATAGATAGATATCATGTTTGAGACTAGAATAGCTGTCATGCTATCCTGTGTATTAAAGCCATTTCTCAACATGCCAGCCTGAGATTTAGTGAGGAGCCGCATAGTGGCTCTCGCAGGGTCTCACATGAATGGTTCACTACCGTTATTAAACCACATCCACACAAGTACTGTAAGCTTTGTTAGTGACAACTTTTCTGTGACCATTTTATTTGCTTGTGTACATGAGAAAATTGCCTGAACTTTGTGACAAACAAATTTGCTGAAAAACTGGAAAACCAGTTTCTATGTAATTTATATGTGGCCAATAGAAATTGCCACATATGAAAGTTTGCTCATGTGCATGACTTGTCACAAAAAAATTTGGCACATTCAGAAGTTGGCAGTGTTTTCCAGGCCTCTTTACTCGTAACAAAGATAGCAGTGCCAAGACTTAGCATCCTTGCCTTATTGTTATGCATGTCTCGCTATTCAGAGTCATTTCTGGCTCATATGGAAATTAGACTATGAAGTGCCGAGTTCTCGCCGATTCATGCTTGTGTCACTTCTCGTGTTCGCGACTCACTTTCACTTGAGCTTAGAAGTAGAAACTGAGAAAACTTCTGTGGTGAGTAAATCACTTTTGCATTGTAACTTCTTTCTGATCAAATGTTACATTCCCGGCATGTTTGATGTATGTTTTGTTAATTTACTCTTAATTGTCTTGTACCGTGACACCCGTGCGTGATGGGAGCTACCGTACGTGTGGTGGATCAAAATTAAAGGGCCTGGAAAGGGGAGATGGATAGGCCAAGACAGGGAAACGACAATCCAGAAAAAAAACTGCATTTTGATAATCAATGACAATTGATGCCAGTCGATAAGGTCACAAAAATCTTCTTCATCGATTGGTCATCGATTATCAATATCAATCGATTAATTGATATCGATTGCCATTGATTTTAATCGATCATCGATTTCATCGATTGGTAACGCCGGGAAAAAGCTAGCAACAAAAATAAGCCCTAACAGAATAAGCCATTTCGTGACATTTTGACAATTAAATTAGTTCTTGTTAAAATGATTGATAAAAATGATGATAAAAATTTACTATTTTACGAAACAGTTTTGACGTAACAAATTGCACATAAAAATTGTTTTGTCTGCAAGCACTTTTTTTTCCAAAAAATGCCTCTTAGTCATAGTAAGGGGCTATGTAGTTAGTGATGCACCATGCACAAATAGCTCAACCCATGAAATAAACCATCCCAACAGGACTAACACCCAGTCTTACCCCAAGCCACCCAATCAATTGAAAAAAGAACTCCTGCGCGCTTAGTGTGCCTACGTTTTTACCTAAACTTGTTGTTTAATTTAAAGACGATCACGTCAGATAGCTCTTTAATTCTGAGTGTTCATCTGGCACCTAGTAGTTACTTAATATTCAATACTTATTTTCTTTATTTAGCTTTTATATATTTTGCTATAGAATGTTTATGTTAGCTATTAACGTCATTAACGTTTGCCATTAACCGTTTTATTTATTTATTTATTTATTTATTTATTTATTTATTTATTTATTTTTGCTTTATTGCCAACCACCGTCTTAGTTTTAATCCAATTTAACTTCGCTCAGCTCGATAAGCTTTTTAGTTTTTCTGAGTGTTGTTACCAATATCCTGTTTTAATTTTTTTTTTTGAAGCATTGTATGAAGTCTTTTTTTGGTAATAAAGTTGTTGTTCTGAAGCAATAGCTTTTGTAAAGGTTAATGGCAGGCATTCCTTCGATGTGCCATGTTGACTCGCCTTTGGAGTTGAGCAAACCCAAGCATCTGTGTGATTTCCAAAGACAAATACACATCCGCAAGAAGTCAGTAGTCGCAGGACGTAACACGACGATCAAAGTCAATCATCGAAAACGTAGTCGATAACTTTTGACTTGATAATGGCGTAGAGTAGCGCCGAAACGTCGTCTGCCTTTTTTAAAAGTTTTTAAAAGTTTTTACAATGATATTTCATAACATTTTAGCGTTTAACTTTTTAATCAAATCGTTTTCAAAATCGCTCCTGTTACGATAAGTCGATAGTACTCGATATTTGTTGATAATTGTCAATCGACACGTTTAATTTGTCAATAAAAGTGGATAATCACAAGATTTTCAACTGATTATCGATTTTATCGACAAAAAAGCAGACGCATTTTTCAATCGGCCATGAAATTCAAGTACCGTAATGATTCGATTTAGCGCCCGGGGCGCTTATTTACTTTTGGCACCTCAAGGGAGGGCGCTTATTCGAGACAGGGCGCTTATTCGGGACAGGGCGATTATTTAATTTTTTGAAAATCGACCAAATGTTTAAAAGTAAAACTTTAATGAATATTAAAATAACTAATAAAACAGAAACTGTAACAGTAACAAATTGTTGAAAATTCAGTTACTTTTAAAAGAATTGTTCATTTTAGCAGTAGATATATACATGTACGGTACGGTGAATGTTCACGAGTTTATCCACGGTACATAACAATAACAAAAACTGTAAGAATGTGGGCGCTTATTAGAATGGGGGCGCTTATTGGAATAAGGGCGCTTATTTACAAAAACACATTCTATGGGGGGCGCTTATTCGGAAGGGGGCGCTTATTGGAAGGAGGGCGCTAAATCGAATCATTACGGTAAGTGTGCACGGCAACTTACGTCTTGCCTCCCGCCATATATCGTTTTTTTGTGCCTAGTGGCTCGTAGAGCCCAAGGCACTATGTTATCGTGCACGTGTGTGTGTCCGTAATTCGTAATTGGTAATGAGTGCGTCTAATTAACAGGTCATAGTCGGAAGCTCAATTAGAGGCCAATTAGCACTCGAAGTAAACAAAACAATTAAGAGCAATTAAATCATGCGAAATGTAAGCAAAAGCCTTACAAGCATCAGCCAACCACTTTTTGTGCCTAGTGGCTCGTAGAGCCCAAGGCACCATGTTATTCATATCACTAGGCACATGTAGTCATAAACTGCCTATTATTTGTATTTCCGATCAAAATCGATCAAAATCGAACAAGTCGATATTCACAAGGAACTGCGTGATCGACTTTTATCGATTTCCGATATTTGTCGATTGATTAGTATCGAATTCGATCGACAATGATCGAATTTTATAGTCGTTACCACCCTGTTTGCTAAACAAGTTCGTCACGCCATCACGCAAAGTTTTCAAACCGTCAAGTTCCGATATTTGCCAAGCTCGCCAGCGCTGGTAAACCGTCCTACAGCCCTAAAGCTTATACGTTATTATTTTTATTGTTAGCCTTTATAGTTATATATGCCAAAAGGCGCCCAAAGATAAGAGAAAGATCTTTGTTTTTTGGCTGATGTAAGCAAGTGATGCGCTGAGAGCATGGAAATTACAGCTACGTTTTATCGTTAAAAGCAAACTATTTGTATTTAGAACTGTTACCTTTTTCTTTAGGTGTTTTTCTTTTTCTTGAACTGATGTAGCAAAACACCGCGAACGAAGATGCTGCATACGTAGCCTGAATTTCTGAGAAAAGATGTCCGAACGACTGTCCGAACACAGTAGCGAAGGCCTTCTGGTGACGTCACGTACTCACGGATTAGGCCTGGGAACAAGTTGTCGCGTCGTTGTCGCGTTGTCGCTCGTTGTCGGTGGCAACCATTCTCGTCCCCATAGCCCTTTTCGTCTCTCTTAGCCGGCAGGGCCTTGGCATGAGAAACGAAGGGCTCTGGGACATGGGATTTTTTGAATTAATTCGAATTTTTTTGATTGGCCGTTTGAAACAAAGAAATCTTGAGCGGAAGTAAAAAGACGCCATGACTTTCTCATACATTCTTTTGAAATATCGTGACTGCATACATGAAGTCCGGAAGTCCTAGAATCTAGGACTGGAAATCCTGTGTCCCCAGAGCCCTTCGTTTCTCGTGCCAAGGCCCTGCCGGCTAAGAGAAACGAAAAGGGCTATGGGGACGAGAATGGGTGGCAACCTTTGGCAACCCGCGTTTCGTGGCGGGAAATTGCATTACCCAGGGTCTGTTGTCGCAAAAAAAAGTTTCAAAACGACTATAGTAGACGTCTATTCAGCTAGTCTGAAGTTTAAAACGTGAGGTAAAAAACTATTTTTAGCGCTAATCTTGTTATGTCGATGTAAACAAACGAGAGTTGAGTAAATTCAACTTCGAGGAGACAGGGTTTAAGCGAACTGCGACAGGAAAGAGAACGAGAACGAGCGAGAGAAAACAGGTGAAAGAGTAGCAAAGGGCAGCGTCAAAAAGAACAAGAAAGGGCCCGTCTAAACCGACAAAAAGCACCGAAGAGCAACTCGAAAAAGAGCAAGAGAGGGCCCGGCAAAAGAGGCAGAGTATAATCTCGAGTATAATCGAACAGCAACGAGAAAAAAAAGCGAGAAAGGGACCGATTAAGAATTCAAAGAATCAGGAAAGAACAACGGGAACGAGAAAGGCAAAGAAAAAGAGGAAACGAGAAAAGTGATGGAGGTGAGACCTAACCCTAAGTTAAAAAAAAAAATAGTTTTGTTTATTGTAGTTTAATCAGAATTATTTTTCCGCTGCCAGATCTGGATGATGTGGTACGATATAAAAACGTACCTTTTATTTGGTATTGTAATGTTCTATCACTATATTTTAAAATATTAATCTTCATGATACGTTAGCGAAACGACCTATAGGTCTTTAGCGAAACGAATTTAGACGTAGGCGAATCGACCTAAGTTAAAAAACTCGTTAGCGAACTGGTCGTTAGCGAAACGACTCTTTGGCGAAACGACCGGTTACCACTTTGACCAGCACTTCAATCTAGTGGATATCTTTGGCATGACTTATAAATTATTTAAACTAAGAGGGTCTTTGCAAAAATGTACTGTCAAGGAGCATGATGAACTACTTGAAGTCCCGGCATTGGCTTACTAATTTCATGAGAAAATACTAACGAACACACTAAATATATAACCAGCCAGATGCAACCATGAATTATTTCTAAAGGTGAGAGATAAATGAAACCCCAGATTGGTGTGGATAAAGCTGGATTTCAATTCACTGTGAAAAAAATCTGGATTTTAGATGGCACAGGCAATGGAAGATTTCTAATGTGACACAGTCAAAAAGTGCTGTTATTGTATGGAATCGCATAGCTCAAAGATTCTGATTGCCTAGAGATGCGAGGCGCGGTATTGCGACTTGAAAGTGAGGCTGCGCTAAAATTCGCAGGCATTCACCACATTTTCATTTTTAAAAGGTTATGCGATTCAAGGAAAATCAATTACCTGACTCGTGAATTCCAGGTTAAATTTCACTTGATCGCATGAAAAATCGATATCGCACTTGGTTTCCTTTGATCTATTCATATTTTTGCTTGGGAATTGAGTTTTGTGTCAGAGCAAATTTGCATACAAGAATGAAATCTAAGCCTTCCACTCATGTGTTTATAGTCTCCTTGGCAGCCATTGTTTGGGCTCGACAAGCAACCCTCCTTCCCCCAGGGAGGGATCATTGCATGACGAGCTCAAACAATGGCTGCAAAGGAGGCTACTTGACATGTGTGTCTAATCTTAGCAATTTTGATTTTCAGATTCAATTTATAAGAAGTACTTGAAATCCCGACATTACTAATCGAACCAAATGGAACGTTTAATTAATCGAACTTAATCGATTTGAATCGAACTTTAATCATGCGATTAGGTTCAATTCAGTTCGGTGATCAAACAGAATCGAACCCTCACAAAAAAATTAAAAAAGTAAAAAAAGTAATCGAACTAAATCGAACGTTCGATGAAGCTCGATTAGGCTCGATCAAGTTCGATAAGTTCAACTGGGTTTGATTTGAGGATGGATGTTGATTCAAAAACAACGGTCGTAAAATTCATGGTCTTATAACATTCGGCTGGAAATGGCGGTATGTTGCCAATAAACGGGTGTGAATACGAGTGTCACAGGCGCGGGTGTTTAGCCCAGAACAACGAATAAATAAACTGGAAGGAAATTGCTTATGTCAGTTTTAAATTTATTGAAGGATTTTTTGCATGTGCTTTATCCCACTCGAATGTCGATCGGGCTAGCAATAGAACATTTCGAACTCCCCTATGCAGAAAAGCTGGCTACGCCCTTGACAGGCGCCCGTTTTAGCTACCTCCAGCCGATCCCGGGAATGTAAATCGCATTAACAGTCAGTGCTGATCACCACTAAACGAGTACTTTTAAAATCAAGTCTTATATTGGAGATTCGGTGATATTTCTTTCTAAAAACCAAAATTGATATAGTGTTCAACATAAGCTGCTTTAGCACCTGCCTTGGCGAAAATATATTGGTTCCTTTCAGAGGTTTCTATAAAGGTACTCGGCTAACCTCCCGGTAAGATTACAGCCCCATACATTAATTATGTATGCTCAAACAGCAATCGTGAAAAAAACGAGTCAGTCAAAAATTTACGTGTATGAATAATGTCAGGGGCTGTGCGGAAATCTTGCCAAACTCAGTTGTCAAAATAAGAGAGTCCCTCTACCAGTTTTGTCCGCATAGTGTTTGAGCTAAATAACTTCAACTGACCAGCGAACCATACAGAATCGCTATGACGGGCACAAAACGCTTTGTGGTGTTGTGAATGTGTCACAAAGCGCTTTGTGGTGTTGTAAATAGGCCATAAAGCGCTTTGTGGTGTTTTGAATAGGCCACAAAGCGCTTTGTGGTGTGAAAAATCGAAAAAAAAAATTATCTCAGAAAATAGCTGTGAGATGTCTGCGAGTCAACGAGCCATCCAATTTTCAATGTTAAATCGAAAAATAAAACACCACAAAGCGCTCTGTGGTGTATTGAATAGGCCACAAAGCGCTCTGTGGTGTTTTGATCAGGGCAGACGGCACTATTGCTGGCCATAAAATCTACTCGGCAAGAACCTTTCTGTAATATATATTCGATGCTAAAATACACAGGAGATGGCTTATCCAAAAAGGTTCAGTCAGCCAACAAACATGTACTGAGAAGAGGGCTGTCGCGAGCCGGCTTTCGTGCGAGTGACAAGATTGGGAGTAGAGAAATATTGCGCAGATTGAGTGGTAGTTTTACAGCACCGAAACTAAAATTGGTTAGTACACTACTTCTCAGGGATTTTGTTTTGCCTCTGCAATATCACTGAACGATCTGAATGATTTGAGGATAATCGGAAGCGCGGAGCTTTAATATTGGCTGCCGGCGCGGCCGGGAACACGCAGCTCGCAAACCGGACTGCAACCACTCTTTATGCACTTATCATTGGCTTTCCCGGGGGTTGACCCCGGGGACACCCCCGGGGATTTGTTTTTAGGCTCAAACAAAAACCTTCGTCTCCTGGGGCAAAAAATTCACACCAAATTCCCCTCCCCCAGGGGCTAAGATGAAGACAAAATGCATTTATTTACAAAAAAGACAGACAAATCTGTCTATTTTTGCCGCTTTCTTTGCCCTGACGGAAGCCTTTCAGTACACGCATTTCTTTTCTTGCCACGTCCACGGTGTGGCGAAGGGCTTCATCAAAGACAAAGCCCTCAGACTTCTTAGAACTAACTCTTCAAAAACACTTTTTTGAAGAAATCATTAAAAAAAAAGATCAAGTCGCGATTACGCGACAGAGGCTATCCAAACAGCATAGTTGAAAAAGACCCTCGCAGAAGTCAAATTCACGGAGAGAAAATACGCGCTGCAGGGAAGGTGCGAAAAACCATGTTGCCTTTTGTCACACGATACAACCCATTAGACAAGTGCCAAATCTCAAAAAGGTTTGAATGAGCAAATGGTATATCATTGAGAAACAATCCCTGCTCCGAGAGATTTTTCGGGAACCACCAATTATCTCTTACAAAAGAGGCAGATCTTCTAGAAGATATACTCGTTATAGAGCAAAACTATGAAGGTTAAACTAATTATATACAACATCACGAAAACCGCAGGAGTCGTGTCAAGCCTGTTACACTTTTAACACCAATGTCTAACAAATCCCGGGGGTGCATCCCGGGGGTCTGGCGCGCTCGTTTCAACAACTAAACAATGCTCCCTACCCCGCGGGACAATTTTTTCTCAAAAATGCACCATTCCCCGCATGTTCCCGGGGGTGTCCCCGGGGTCAACCCCCGGGAAAGCCAATGATAAGTGCATTTAATCTTAGATCGAACATTTTAGTTGAATTTGAAACTGAAAATACACTAAGCCTTCAATTCGCGATAAAAATCTTGTGAGGTAAATGCAATTCTTGCAAATAGCCGCTGCATATTTCCATTCAGAGTCAAAACATAATTACGAAGTCTTCCGAAAAATCAGTTTTGCTCGAAGACCGAACTGCAACGGAGTTTAGTTACCAGTCTTATGCTGCGTGTTACTAGATAGAACGCATGATATGATTGGCTCAGTATATCACATTACCTCATAGGACATGTTCGTCATACAGAACGTAACTGCAATGGTACAGGTGCATAGTTCCTTATCCCACCTGCTGACTCATTAGTATTAAGGTGTGGGGAGACTCCTGTCGAGCAGAAATGACAGGGAGCACAAGAGTAGATGAGTCAGCAAGAGGGGTGGGAGGGAGGGCCGACCAGTTCCTAGATGTCTTCGCGAAATGACACACTTTGCATTAATTATCATATCTTTTATAATGCCACTAAGTCATCATACATACATACATACATACATACTTTTATTGATGCTCCCTAAAAAGGGTTTTTCAGCTCAATACAATACAATTACAAATACAGATTTAAATTTAAATTAATTAAGAATATAAGTATAATTATAATTACAATAAATATGTCAAAAAATATGCTAAATGCAAAAAATTAACCTAATAATACATTTGCCAAATGGCGCCTAAAATTCTTGGGGCATTTTAAAGACTTAATGCTACTATTTAAAGAGTTCCAGAGTTTTGCTCCTCTGTAGGCAAAAGAGCGCTGTCCTGTTGACAGGCGGCATAAGGGAATATCCAAGGCACTAGACGATCGAGTTTGTCTATTATGGACATGAGAACGTAGTTTAAACTTATCGACGAGATAGTGTGGGACAAGATTGTTAATACATTTGTGCATCATGGTTGCATCGTTTAGAATGAGTCTCTCTTTAATTGGAAGCCAGTTCAATGATCGCAGCCCATCCGAAATATGATCACACTTTCTTAGTCCCAAAATAATTCGTCCAGCGAACTTTTGGACTTTTTGTAACTTGGCAATATTGCTGTTGCTGGTATTACTCCAAACAGTTGAACAATACAGTAGTTTACTAAAAACAAAGGAATTCAAGGGATAATGAATATTACGAGGGATAATGAATATTACATGAACTGTGAATAGTTCCTTATCCCACCTGCTGACTCATTAGCATTAAGGTGTGGGGAGACTCCTGTCTCGCCACACCTTGGAGCACCAGTATTTGATGTTAACAATACTAATCACTGCCAGTCCTTATCAAATATTCACACATCCCTTCTCCCAATCCTTACAATTCCCCAGTCCTTAATTTATTTCTTCCCATGCCTAATCATATTTATGTCCCAGTCCTAACTCAATATCTATTTTCAAACAGAGAAATGCCCCAATTAACGGCTGATAGTCGAATAGAATCCCGCTAATCTATTTTGTTTTTTGGTAGCTAGAGATCACGAGAGTCTAAAGAGAAATACGCAAACGCATCCCTCGCTCCACCCGGGCAAAATAGTTTAGCTTTGAATAGTGTTCTGCCATTTCAGACGTCCTTAAGTCCGCATGAGATGGTATATCAGGCGTGTGAGCTCCCGCCAGCACGAAAAGGATCACTAAAACACTCCGGAAGGCACTTCGCAGGCAATAAAGAGTAATAAGGTGCGAAACGAAGATAGGAAGAAACGAGCTAACAGGAAAACCCGGCTCAAGCTGCGTTTAAATTAAACAGCTAGGGCGGCCACAATCTTACCCAAAACAAAATAGGTAAGCCCCGAGCAAGTGAACCCTCAGCCGGTCGCAAATAAAAAGGTAAACTTCTATTACTTTAACCGGACCATCAACGGAATTAACTTCACATCGTTAAAGGTCTTTAAGAGGAAATAAGTTAACGAAGCAATATCGATCCATTAGTGGTGATTATAACATGCCTTCTCTTTATGGTAACTATAGAATTTCTGGATTTTCACCCTTAGAAGATCGCCGAACACCTGCTAAATGCACTATCTCGCTGATGTATTGGTTTCGACCAAACCCAGCTCGGTACAAAGTTCTTCCACCAGGACTGTCACAAGATATAGGGATCAAGCAACACCGAGATCCCAAAGATAACTAATAGCCGCCACACCGATAAAGTAATAAATGTGTGAATAATTCTTCCAGCGAAACAGCAGTATCGCATAAACCAAAACCGACCATTACCTTCAAAACCAACGTACACACGAGGCTCTCCCGTTAAAAGCTTACTGAACTCATCCAGTTGGTCATAAAATACATCAAACATAGCGTGGTACTTCAGCCAATTTATCCAGAGAAGACTGTGAGAATGGGGATGGCCCTACATCCCATAGCTCAGAAACCGAGCGTAAAAACATACACGAAGCTACGACGGTTTTCCTGTGAGAAGTAAACTACCCAGCGTGGTTCATTCACAGCCATCTAACCCTACGTTTTACCACCCTAGTCGGAATGCAATACTGAATCTCTTTCGAAATGAAAAGGGCTATCGTCTCCCCTAAGAGGGCGCGGATAATCCGGGATATTGATTGAATAATCCTAGAGACGTAGTCCGAAATACCTTCCCCAATTCTGTTAGACTTGCAGGGTAACGTTTTACGCGCCAAGAAGGTCATGAATCTCCCCTGCAATGAATCGAACACATTCAGAATCCCGAAAAATCACTAAACTAGGTGTCGCCGCTCGCCGTATAGAGCTCTTTAAGGTTGGACAAAACACTGGTCACATTCGTCATCTCCTCTAGACCTGGAGTCGGGGTTCCGTCCGACCACACGCAATGGATTTCCCTCTCTACGGCCGTTTGCTGAATCTTAAAGAACGTAAAAGTATCCTCCAACATTGACAGCCTTTTTGCTTGTTGTTACAATAGAGCAAAATGCATAGCAGGTGTCAGCAACGGCTGAAAATTGCACTTCAACGACCACCCCCCGACCCAGGCCTAGAGAAGATGACTACCACTGCCCGACAAGTCGAAGCAACAAGGGATGCCATAATTGACAATCGCTTGCGGCGTCATCTCTCCGGACCCAGATTGTTGAAAGAAAACTAACATACATATCCCTGGAGACTGCAATACGCTCTAGTTTTCAAGATTCTCCGACACTGTCATGTACAGTGCAATTGAACTTTGTACAGTTACATACATACATACTTTATTGTATAGCTCCCCCTTGGGGGCTCTTCCCCCATACAGAAATTAAATGACATTGCATGCTTCTACAAGCCGATCCGACACAGAATACAGAAACCGCACTCAGTGGCCGAAAACTAGCTGCCAGGAAATGTATCATAACTTTGAGTTACCCTACAGTATACGTTATAGAAATTAATGGCGTCACAGCGAACACCCTTTTTCATTAAACTTGAGATTGCACCTATGATGTTGATCTCAATCATATCAGTTTGACATCTGGCTCTATGCATTGATTACAACATCCCCTCGAAACAGTGAACCACGAGGATGATTTAACTTCTCGATTTTTCAAGCTCACAGCATACTCTGCTCACTTCAGTCATTGGACTCACAAAAATAGACGTTCGCAGTAATCATTGTGTTAACAAAGACCCCACCTGATCGGCAGTTCCATTGAGCTCATAAAGATATCCATTTTTAACGCATTGCATCTACAAATAGACCCTCGTTTCCGTTGGGAAAACCTAGATACCTCAGTTTAATGGGTTAACGGAGAAAGTTATCTATTGCTCTCGCTGGGTCACTGAAATATCTCTGGGCTCACACAGAACCCGATCTCGTCTCTTTGGGAGTTACAAAGATATCCCTGGGCTCACTAGAAACCCGAACTCTTCTTCTTGGGATTCACACAGATATCCCTGGGATCACACAGAAACCCGAACTGTTCTCTTTGGGGTTCACACAGATATCCCTGGGCGCACACAGAAACCCGAACTGTTCTCTTTGGGATTCTTAACAATTATTCCACGAGCGCGCGTTGGATATGAGATGGTAGATAGCCAACGAGGCGCGTAGCGCCGAGTTGGCTATAACGATCTCATATCCAACAAGCGCGAGTGGAATAATTGTTTTACTAAAAACGCCCAAAAGAATTGCAATATTTGAGCTCCCCAGCTGTTTTCGTTGACGCGCATCGGCTACGAAATTTGTGGTCAATGGTATATGAGCTCATATACCATTGCCTGTTAGCCAATCAAATCTCAGGAATTGCAATATACCATTGCTAGTTTTTAATAAACACGGATATCCCTGGGCGCACACAGAAACCCGAACTGTTCTCTTTGGGATTCACACAGATATCCCTGGGCTCACACAGAAACCCGATCTCTTTTCTTTGGGATTCACACAGATATCCCTGGGCGCACACAGCAACCCAAGCTCTTCTCGTTGGGATTCACCCAGATATCCCTGGGCTCACAGAAACCCTTCCATAAAAATCCACAATAACCCGAATAAAACTGCTAAAAATTTCCATGTGGAAATGTGACAACTGCGAGTTAAAGAAACACAAGATCCCGCCAAATGAAATGAAAGCCGACCGAGGTCCCAAGGGAAAAATACACCAACCAAATACATGCAGGTTGTGTTTTCACTAGGCCGATTAACTAGCTGAACATTCTTCCTAGGTGTTTGTTTACAGACCGACATTAGCTAGCCAAAAACGACATCTGTTTTCACTGGAAAAAAGTTAAGCCACTAATAACTCGAAAGATTCAAATTACAAATCCGCGCAACTTTCAAAAATGTCCAGTTGGAGCCACGGTTCCTGTTCGTAGCTCCTGGCTTTGTATTTTCTTCGTTCGTTGAGCTTTCGCTTTCGTTGCTGTAAGCAGTGTAAGTCAGGACTACTGAGCTTGTCGAGGGTGTCGCATGTGGCATAGGAATTTGGTATTGAAGAACTGCTGGTTGCCCGTAATGCGGGAAATGATTCTGCATGCCGACGCTGTGAAAAGGTAAGGCCTGGAGGAATCGTAAAACGGCGAAAGAATTGGGATATGTTTTGCAATTCGTGAGCCATGTTTACAAGCATACAAGGTTTTGTTTCGAAAGAACCACAAGGCGAGCGTCTGGAAAATAATTTTGCCAGATTGTTTGGCAGGCATCTGTCACTACACGCGATGCGATTGGCTGCGGTATTTGTCGGGACGAGTTAAACCATGCATCTTGCGAGGTAGTATAACTCTGCGTGAGTTTCCTGTCGTAAAGGCGAGAAAACCCGTTGTTTTTCCTGGTGAAAACAGTTGGCATTGTTAACTCGCTAAACAGTAGACAAAGTGTTTTCACTGTATTTCCGGACTTTTCTGACTTTATCTAGCTAAAATTGTCCTAGTGAAAACACAGCCGCAAACACAAAACCCGACGTGAAAACCGCCCGAGGTCCCAAGGGAAAAAACACGAACCGAATACAAGCAAACACGTGTACCCAAAATACCGGGATAAAGCGAAAACAACAAGCAGCACCAAAACTAAATGCGAAAGGAACAAGCAAACAGAGCCCACAAACACCCCGAAGCAGGATAAATAAAATGAATTTCAAACCTCGCAGAACTAGCTGTAGCAATCCCAGCGTTGTGCTTCGAACAAATAGTCGCGTCTGAAGTCTTCACCGGAATGACTGGAGCAGAAAATTAAATGGACGCAGTGGATAGCCGTTGAAGCCTTTCCAGAAATATGAGAAACTGCGCTTGCAGATGTTGCAGCCGCTTGAGGTTCGAGTGACAGCACGGCCGTAAGAAATTCTCGGGAAGTGGTTTGTACCGGCCGTGCTGTCGCAGGGCTTAGTCCGACCCGGCGATATCAATCAATGAGAATCAATAATCAATGAAATCAATAATAATCAATAACAATTAATTGATTGGTATTGGAAATCAATAAAAATCAATGCCTAAAAGTTGAGTGAGTATCGATTTTTATTGATTATCATTAATTATTATTGATTGATATTGATTTTTATTGATTATGAAATTGATTATTTATTTTCAATAAAATGCACCATATGAATTAACAAACCATTCACTAAACTTTATTTGCTATGCTTTATGTTATTACAAATCAAATCAAATTAAAAGCTTACTACTTACTAAAATGTTTCATTGTCTCGAAACAAGAACGTGTTACCGGTATAAACTGTTAATAAATATACTTTCTTCAGTCCCCAGGTCAAGGTGCGGCACCCAGTAACTTTCAACGAGCACTCGTTCATTAGTTAATCACAGAAATTAAAAAGGAAGAGATGTTTTTTATTTGCAGTTAACAGTGATCGAACATCAACAAATTTTGTCTAACAGTAAATTGCAGTACAACCAAATCAATCCAAGTGTTTCTTTCATGATCACAACTGTGGCGATACTCAGATACTCAACATTTATATAATGTCACTAGAACAAATAATTTCTGTGCCGCCTGAATATAGGCCGAAAACATACATCCAGAACATTCACCTGTGCAACCGAAAGGGAAGATAACAGAATAATAATTAACAGGCAAATGTAGTGTGCTTTCAGAGAAGTGTAAACAAGACACTCTACAGCACTCAGAACACTTGCCTGGTATATTAGAGAGTGCAACAACACCATAATACAGCGAATGCTAGAAAAATCTAAGCAAAGCGAAAACAGCGCAAGAAAAAAACAACAATGTGTAACTTGAGTTTTCTTTTGTGTCATTCGTCGAAGAAACATAGTACACGGGATCATTCTTGCCTTCGCTGTACATGCTCGGAATTATCAAAGCACGGGAAAAACTTATGCAATCGAATTACCCTCTGGACCGATAAATATGTCCGTGATTTATGATGCACGTCCACGCTACCACGCACCATAAAGTTGCGTAATCAGTTATTCATTATCTATAAAAAATCAATAATAATCAATAGCAATTAAGACAATAGCGTTGTGCACTAATGACGTCACAAATTTTGATCCCCCGGTGTGACTCAGACAAACAAATAGATATCCGTAAGATCAATGTATGGGAAAGCGAAGTTGACGAGCAATACGGAGCCGTATAAAGCGATTGTTTTCACAACGTATTGGCCAGTCCGGCTCAGAATTCCATAAAATATCTTAATTATACGCTGAGGAGAGCTAAAAGTAGCTAAAAGTGCTAAACCGGTGGTTTAAATCTTAAGGTTTGTCGAACAGAGCGGATGTCTACACATTCCCGCATTTAATTTGCACGTAGGCCCTGCTAAATTATACTCATAAGAAAAAATTATTTGTACGAGAAATTCAGGAGATTCAAGCAGTCCTAAGAGGTTCATTTGTGCAACACAACAGAGCTGACCATGGGTCTCAAACTAAGCCGCACTAAGCTGTCATGCCGGGAAAAATTAAACAAAGAAGCGCTCGTGTTGCCTTGACCTGACTGAGGTCAAGTTTCGGCGGCAAAGATCGAACCCGGGTATCTATAGCTGCAGTCAGTTACAATTATGGGAATGAAAACAGCTTTATTAAAATCAAAGTCCTTTGAACCGCAACGGTTTACGCTGTAACTGATTTTATCATTACTAAAGTGTCTGAATAGCGTAATATTTTCCCCTTCAATCAGTATCATTCGCCGCAACAGAAGACTAACAGATAGCCCCTTGCGCTTGTGCCATCAAATTCGGGAATTTCTGGTAATCGATGTTTTTTTCAGGGCTTGAATAAAGCCAACATGCAGTACTATTTCTGAATCTTTTTCTCTGTATTCTCATAGTAAGTCGCTATCCTCCGCTAAAATTTCGTGGCATCGAGTAATTTTGTAGTGGAACGTGGGAACGTCATTGCCGGATCCTTGAATAGTTCATCAATTTTTTTTTTTCTCGAAACCTTGAATCTGTTTACACTTAACAAAGCAATGTTTTTCATATCTACCATCATTCAAGTCTATCAAAAGTCTAGGTCACGAATATTTCCTTTCTCGACCTTTTTTCTTGTCTACAATACATCGCATTCAGGAATGAATACTTTTTGCCCGGCGAATTCTCCAACTCTTTTAGCGATTCCGGCCATTTGTCTGGGTATCTTGATTCTGTTTTGCACTCACCCCAACAGCAGTGTTTAGTGCCAACCATTTCTCCTATTTCTAGAGCGATAAACCGAAGAATTGACTAAAATTCTCGCTTTTAGGTTCACAACCGCGGCTCCCGCTCATACATTTGCTTTATTTTGATCGCAGTGTTTGTCTGACTCTGTGCGCGGGGTGTCATGGGATCTCACGCTGACAAATCTATTTTTAGTAATAGTGCACTTCGCTATTTGGTGAGTGAGTATCGATTTTTATTGATTAGTTGAACCAATCAATAATAATCAATGAATTATTATTGATTACTATTGATTATATTGATTGCAATCAATGATTGATTTTCATTGATTGATATCGCTGGGAGTCCGACCACAGGGAACCCAAACGCTGTATTAGTTGTACATGATCTTGAAATAAAATGTTTTTTACTTACCTGCGTTCCGGTGTCTTTTTTTGCCGCTTTGGGGGCGATTTGAATCAGAGCGAAGGCTGTTTTACACGTTGCGTGTTTCAAACGTTAACCGGTCTGTCGCAATGTTAATACGACGCTTACAATACGTCTCAAGTTGCCATAATTGTTTAACTATTAACTCACCTCGCGGGACCTCGTGACCGTTAAATTGAAACACGAAACTCACCCGCGAGGTGAGTTAATAGTTAATGGCGTTAGTAACTTGAGTTAACAATTAATTATGGCAACTTAACTTGAGACGTATTGTAAGCGTCGTATTAACATTGCGACAGACCGGTTAACGTTTGAAACACGCAATGTGTAGAACAGCCTTCGCTCTGATTCAAATCGCCCCCAAAGCGGCAAAAAAAGACACCGGAACGCAGGTAAGTAAAAAACATTTTATTTCAAGATCATGTGCAACTAATACAGCGTTTGGGTTCCCTGTGGTTCGACCAGCGTCTTCGCGAAATGACACACTTTGCATTAATTATCATATCTTTTATAATGCCACGTGGGATAATGAATATTACATGAACTGCAGCTCGAGTGCGACGTGGAAATACAACGATGATTCGGTATTTGTGGCGTTGCATCAGTGGAAGCCAAGGTATCTAATTGATTTTACTGGGTTTTTAGCCTGATAACTATGCAAAGTGCACTGAAGATAACTAAGAAGTCCGCTTTCAGTAGACACCAGGTTGCATTCCGTGTACATCCAACGCCGAAGATATGTCAAGGTTTTAAAAGTCTACGCCAAGGTTCTTTGTTATTCTTTTATAAAATAAGTCATCTGTACGCAAGTTAAAACGCGCCGACTACGATCCTACGCCAGTACGCCGCAAACCTTTGAAATCCACGCCTAAGATCTTCGGCGTAACCTACATGTACATAAAATACAGCCTGGAGTAGACATGCACTGATGATGATCACATTATTTTTCTCAGCCTTCGCGTATGAAAAAAGAGAATCACTCTTTTGGACGCCTCTTGGAAAATTAAGGCTAAAACCTCTCAGCTTCAAACCACAATACCAACAGCAGCATAAGGACTCTACAGAAGTAAAACATCACGTCCTTAAAAATCTTGTTTGTTTGGCTTGGTTTTAATTATTAAGTTTGGCCACTTATTCCGAAGGGAGCGTAGGGTAAGCTAATTCGTTGTTCGTAAGACTAACACTGGCCTAAAACTCAAGGCACCCTGTGGCAACATAGATTTACCGAAGCAAGCTCATGTTCACATCGAAATTTATATCAGTAACCACGTTTATTTTAAGCGTTAAATTAACTTGTTTCATATTCAAGGTCGTTTCGCTACAAAGTCGATTCGCTTCAAGTCGTTTCGCTACAACTCGAAGTCGATTCGCTGCAAACTTCAAGTCGTTTCGATACAACTCGAAGTCGATTCGCTGCAAACTTCAGAAACGCAAAAGTCGATTCGATACGCAGCTCAGAACTTGAACTTGAGAATTTTTCAAGAACTGATTCGTGCGTTCGACTCGAACGATGGAATTACGGTATATTACCCAGTTTCCCCGCGCGATGATAACAGCAAACTTTATAGTTTTGCATAATTGCTGATCGTGACATACATTCGCTCGCTGGTTGAGGAAACAGGACAAACCAAATCTTCCAAAATAACTAGAACAGACAGTATTTACTTCCAACTGCAAGTTTAATGGTAACCAAAGACTATTTTTACAACATGCCTGTATATTAATTATTTACTCACTCTAAAACGGCGCAAAAACTGTTGGACCATATCTAAAGTATTTACAAAAGACTAACGCCGGTCGCAATAACACTAAAAACTGTAGTTAATGCTTATGTGCTGCAATATTTACTAAATTGAAAATCCTATTAATAGCTACTTGAATTTGATTCACGAGCGAATAAAAATCTTACCATCTTACTTACTTATAAAAGCACCTTACTTACTTTGATCTTACTCTAAAACGACGCAAAAACTATTGCACCATATCTTAATTATTTACAAAAGAACTTTGATGGCCAATAATAATTATTCCCACAAAATTTTGTTTGTGAAACATTGGAGCTGTGCAAAGTCAAGTTAGTTTAGCCAGCTGGTCAGCCTCCTACCAGTTGGGAATTTTAACAAATTTCCGTTCTATTTGTATTATTTTTTGCTTATTTACAGTGTCCACAATTAGTACAACAGTGCTAAATACTCTGACACTAAATAAAGTGATTTATTTATTTTTTATTTTTATTTTATCTGAAGGTTAATTAAATTTAAAGGAGAAGTTCACTCCAGAATGGCCATTTATTTTCTTTACGCCAGTAAAAAGTTTATACAAAAATATGTTATTCACCAAAATCTCAGCTTCCAACGAGCGCTAAATCCCTACGAAATCTTTCTCTAAAGTAGCCCAAAATTCGACAACTGAACGCCGCCATCTTGGAGCTAGTAATGTATGCGTGACGTCAAAGAGTTCAGCCTGAAGTTTAGCGGGAAAATTTAAATACTCGAAACTCTTTGTTTCTTTGTAGTGGCTTTTGTTTGTCAAAATGCCTGTTTGTGTAGCTCCATGTTTCTCAAACAGAGCTCCAAGAGATACAAAAAAACCTTTCACCTTTTCTTTCCTTTCAGACAGGCATTTTGACAAACAAAAGCGACTACAAAGAAACAAGGAGTTTGAAGTATTTAAATTTTCCCGCTAAACTTCAGGCTGAACTCTTTGACGTCACGCATACATTACTAGCTCCAAGATGGCGGCGTTCAGTTGTCGAATTTTGGGCTACTTTAGAGAAAGATTTCGTAGGGATTTAGCGCTCGTTGAAAGCTGAAATTTTGGTGAGTAACATATTTTTGTATAAACTTTTTATTGGCGTAAAGAAAATAAATGGCCATTCTGGAGTGAACTTCTCCTTTAAGTAAATCAAACTGGTGAGCTCAGGGTCATACAATCAACATTTGAATTTCTGAGAAAAATTAATAATTTTACAAGTCTGAAATTAAACAGTTGAAAGAAGGCTTGTTAAGGAAATGGAAAATCTGAATGCTTTTGTTCGATTAGTGACACTTGATCCCTTTATTGATTGGAACAGCCATATAGACTATATTACTTCCAAAGTGACCAAGAGACTTAGTCTCCTTGGAAGGATTAGAAAGTACCTTTATTACCACTGAAACCTGTAAAACTCTGCATAATTTGGTGAAACATAGATTATGTCCTAACAGCATCTGTAATATTTTTAACGATCATATTTCCGCATACAACCTGAGACAGTCAGATTTTTCTACTCCTACCTGTAGGTATAACTGTTACTTATGAGAGGCACTCTCTGCGTTATTTAGGACCCAACCTACAGTATGGGGAAATATTGTATATGGCTGACATCAGCTAAGACGCTTAAAGCTTTTATAAGTCATATTCGGAAGAGATCTAACTTACTTAATGGACACTGGCTACAAGGGTTGCACCCTATGCTCCACATAACGTACTTTACACACAGTTGTAGATTTTAAGGTCTTTCCCCTGAAATAAAGTTAAACACAGGATTTGTTATCAATCTTGTAGTGTTTCGAAATATAAAATAAAAAGAATATGTCCCGGGGTCCGTTTACGAGATATTATCATCGCATGTTACCCCATCATTCCCTGTAATTTCACCAAACTAACACACGTTTATTTGATCAGTTAACGCGTCTTTCCATTGGTACAGGAATCACATGACTAAAGCAAATCTTAAAACGTGATAGATATATTATATCGTTAAAAAGGAACAATTTAATATATATTTTATGG
The DNA here is from genome assembly GCA_963693305.1 of Meandrina meandrites. Lineage (NCBI taxonomy): Eukaryota > Metazoa > Cnidaria > Anthozoa > Scleractinia > Meandrinidae > Meandrina > Meandrina meandrites. Next base: position 17,263,689 of record OY855916.1, on the reverse strand, counting down.
CAAATACTAGTAGTATCAGACGGAATTGGCTCAAAAACTTCCTCGCGTGCGCATTCTGGAGGTGATGATTTTATCTCCGTGAGCAACGCATTTCTAGCAACAATTTAGTTTTTGTGATTTTTTTAACTCTTTGGACAAAAAGAGGATGAATGATAGGTAAAAATTCCTTGAAAAAAAGGTAGGTCCCCATGCTTGTTTAAGAGTAAATAACCATTCTTTATCCTAGTGAGCTCATCCTCATAGCAAACTCATAAGGTCTTGGACGTGCGCGCGCTCTGAGCACGCGCTAATGATGCAATAAATCATGCGCAGTAAGGATGCGCAATGCAAAACAGGGGAATCACCTTAATCTTAGTTTTCACACATAGTTACAGATTTTAACAATAGATTTTACAGAGCCATAGTTTCGATGTTAGATTGTTATTGTTGTAACATACATGTATACTTGTATGTGTACTAGCATTATTTTTAGTACAATATAGGTTTTTAGTTGTCTCCCTTAATTAGTATGGGTATATCCCAGGCTACAAGGCTTCTATCTTCTACAATGTATCTATAATGCACTTACCTATCCAGCCTTTATATTATTTACTGTGACATAACCTGGTCAAATGCAAACAAAACCAGTCTTGAGAGACTTCTAAGATTGCAAAATAGCTTTCACAATGTTAAAAGTTCTCATAAGAAGTGGGCTCATGGTTTCTCTATATTGCATAATACGGTAAGAAGTTTGAAGAAAAATCTTAAATAAAGTTAATCTTGAAAGCTTTCAGACGAATCTGCTTGATGAGCTTGGTTTTCATTTTAGCTTAATTACAATAACCGAAACAGGGATAAAAAATGCAAATGAAATCAATTTTAACCCAAACGTTGATGGTTACAAACAAACATTGAATTTGTACCAATACCTCTTTCTGCTGGAGGTGTTGGAATGTACATTAAATGAGGAATTGGATTACACCGTCTTGGAAAAAAACTAAGAAAAACATTATTTGTTGCGTATTGTATAGACAGCATAATTCACCTGAAAGGTTCTTGATATATTTGAATGACACCATTGAACGGCTGAGCTCTTCAAAGCTGAAAGCTGTAGCTATGCTCATAATTTTTTACTTTCATTGCAGAGTTATTCTTTTTTACAGCTAATTGATAAAACAACGCGCATCCATAGCACCTCTGCTACTCTGATAGATAACATCTTAACTACCAAATGTGTCTGATTTGCAATTTAGTGGTAATATAATCTCTGACATCAGCAATCACTTCTCGCAATTTTCCATAATGGTAACCAATCCATCTAAGAGATCTTTTAACGTCAAGAAGAAATTCCGTGATTACACATGTTTTTCAGAAGCCAAATTTCTCGCGGATCTTTCAAATATCAAATTGATGGATACTCGCTTGACAACAAACACCAATGTCGATAAATTATTCTCCAGCTTTTACAATAAACTCAACCAGGTAGTGAATATCCATGCGCCTTTTAAGCCTGTTTCAAAACGGAAATTAAAGCGGCGCTCCAAACCTTGGATTACAAAGGGAATAAGAACTTCAATAAGAATCAAAAATAGATTATTTTATACTAATAAAAACGATTCATACCGACTGTACAGAAACAAAATAACAATTGTTATTCGCATTAGCAAAAAACAGTACTATCACCCTTAATTTTGCACCAATATCTCCAACATGAAACAGACTTGGATAGAATTAAATGAATTGATAAATCGTGGTAAGAAGAAAATGCAACAGATTGGCCAAAAGTGTGCAACATGTTGTGTGCAACATTGTTGCAACATGTTGTGTTGAAATGCTGCATTCATTTCACCAGGCCTTGACAGACAATTTTGTTGGCATGGTTTCGTGACTCCTGACAGGTCGAAACGTGCAATCGGGTTTGGTCTTCTCTGTGGACCGACGGGGTCACTGATAGGTTAGGTTTTAATTGCACAATACCGAGAAGGTTTGTTTTCTTGTGCTTACACTTGTGCTTATTCCTAGCGAGTACAGCATAAGAAGAATGATTATGTTCATTCTTCTGATGCTTTGATGCTTATGCTTGTGTTTCTTTTTGACATTCATTGTACGTGTTATGTTAGAACTGAGATCTTTGTGTGAACATAAAGTCAATGGGGAGTGCTTGCATAGCAAAAAAAATCTGCTCTTTCTGAACTAACTGATGTCTCACAAATTAATCAGACTCTTTTGTCTTGATAGAGAAGCTGACGAGAGCATCCAAAGGCAATAAAGTGTTTGTGGCAGTTGTCACTTTCATTCTTGTAGTGATTGTGATGTACATCAGTCAAAGAATTGAGATCATGAAGGTAAGGATGCCAGAGAGAGAGACAAAAAACACCTTTGAGTTACCAACATCTGAACTAAAAAGTAACACCGCTATGGCCAAAAGCAGATTAAATGTGACTCCACAGAGAGAGACAAGAAACGAGTTTGTGTTACCAACATCTAAAGTGAAAACTAACCGCACCAAAACCAGATTAAATGTGATCTTGTTAACACATTTTAGTTCTGGATCGACAGTTGTGGGAAATATGTTTAATCTACACCCGGATGTGTTTTATCTCTATGAACCATTACATGGTCTTAGAAGAGAAATTAATACGAGTGAGTGGCGTGCCTTACAAAAGTCAACGAACGACGCCTTCAGGAATGACTTGTCGACTCTGCTTCGTGACGTATTCACGTGTGGCTTTCAAGAAAAAAGAACAATAGACCTTGTTTTCCCTGAATGGGCAAAACCTTTCACTGCGTGGTATAGTCCATCAAAACCATGTGCGAAAAATCACAGTCACCAAGATCATGCAAACGCGACTTGGAATTCATGAACTCGAGAAGGTGTGTCGCTCAGATCCTAGTACGTTTGATTGTTTGGTTGTTCATCTGGTCAGGGATCCTCGCGCTGTCCTGTCGTCTTTAATTCGGCGCTGCTTCTTCATGGAGGGAGCTGCTGCAAAATTGTTTAGTCAGAAGCCCATGTCTTCCGAAGGAATTAAACTCCTAAAGGAAAATGCACAAAAGCTATGCTCGGTCATCTTGGAAAATTTAGACCACGTAAGTACAGAATGGTCAAATTGGTTCAAGAGCCGCTACATACTCGTCCGTTACGAAGATGCAGTAAACAATATGTTAAAAGTAACGTCCGATATGTACAAATTCCTTGATCTTCCAATGGTAGACATTGTCACCAACTGGATTAAGGGCATTCCGCCTCCTGGGCGGGAAAGACAGCGTATATTCGGGATGGTTTTATCGAAAACGGATGCTGAAACAGTTGACAAGTGGAGATTTCGTGAAAACCCTTCACTGGTTTCCCTGTTCGAAGAGTCTTGTAAGCCACTAATGTTAAAGATGGGCTACATTTTAGTTAATGGCTCTGAACATTTTCAACACAACAACAGCCAGCCACTACGAACTGTGAATATACCATTCCTAAGAGGACGTCACGACCAAATACCATGAACTGAAGACTGTGAACGAAAGGTTTCTGCAGAACACTTACTGGTTTGGCGTAAAGTTTTTGATAAGCTTATAATAAAAAGACTGTGAAAGTAACAAACAGCATATGAAAATTTTTTTGGTATTTTGTTACATGAGATTCTGGTTAGCAGTTTTGGAAATCTGGAATATCCCATTTTTTTGGTTCACGCTAAGACAGCTGTTAAAGCTGCGCTATAAATTTGGTTTAGGTATGCATGTACATGAATATATGTGACGATTCCATTGTTTCAGAAAGATTATGTGAAAATAGGTCAAATTCGCTTTAATGTCGGGTTGTATTGAAAGGCTTGTCTTAGGTTTCCTTTCGTAATATGCGGGAGCTTTGAACTGCCTAATAGGGCCTGATATTCTGGTTAGAGTCTTAGACAAAACTAACCTTCATCAGGGGCCAGGAAAGATAAGTGAAATATAAACTGGTAAATTTCAAGCTCGGTAAATAAATTGTAAAGATGAAATTTTCATTTGTGACGAGAGTGGGACAAATCAAAACTCTGATTCAGTCCACGCCATTTCCACCCTCACAGGGATTTGATTCGATTGGAATCACCACATAAATCTGCAAGCGATTTTCTGACTACTTTCTAGCTTAGAACAATCCTACAAATGAGTAAAAAGCTGTTTTCCATTGCTAATCCGCCAGATCCGCCATAATATATAGATTTAGGCAGGCCTAAAGCGGAGCTCCTAATTGTTTAATTTTTTGCTTGAGTTTACAATGTTTCCAAATAAGTGGCCACAATATTTATAAGCGTTGCCCACATAGGTGCAAGATAAATTAAATTGCTCATGGTGAAACTGTGGAATATGTATAGTAACATCTGAATAGAAGAATATCTGAATATCAGAAGAAATTTGCTTACAGGGAAATGAATTATCTTGAGGCACAACAAAATAAACTTACATCAATATAAAATGGAAACGTTATCCTCTTATAGTTTTACGAAAGAGACGTCAATATATTCTGGCTTGTAACTGGTTCAAAAATTCATATTGACGTCGCTGCACTCAATTGGGTTGCTCATTAATAAAAACTAATATGTTAAGAATAAGTCACTTGATCACGAAATATAAAATAGATTCCCATTTCTTTAAAAAACGTTTTCCACAGTTAGTTCATAAAAGCAATTAGTCATGTTCTAAACGAGCAGGGGACTGGGTACGAACATATTTTCTCTTCGGTACAAACATTCAATATCGATTGAATTGAAAAATGGGGCATGTCATCTGAAAGAGCATCCAAAAATTAGTAGATTCACCAAATTTGACGGTTATTGGTTTAAACCCAAAGGCATGGTACACTTAGTATGGATTGGAGGGACAGGCGTCCTCCAATCCATATTAAGCTCTCTTATTTTAAAAGTGTGCCATGCCTTTGCGTTTAAACCAATAACCATCAAATTTGGTGAAGTAACTAATTTTTGGATGCTCTTTCAGATGACGTGCCCCATTTTCAATTCAATTGATATTGAATGTTCGTACCAAGAAAAAATATGTTCGTACCCAGTCTCCTGCTCGTATAGAACATGGCCAATAGACCAAACTTTCTAGGGGTGTACCAGCCCAATGACCACCCTTGGGATGTTGGGAGAACACTTGAAAAGCTTGTAAATCACTCGCCTGTGATTTACACTCGCTCGTGATTTACAAGCTTTTCGAGTGTTCTCTCAACATCCTCTGGGGGTTTATTGCGCCGGTATACCCCTAGGAAGTTTGCTCTATTGCTTAATTGGGGTGAGTTTCGCTATTTTTGTGACAGTTGTGGGCCACCGTATTATTCCGACTTTAAGTCGTGAATTTTCTCACAGATATTCAGAGAAACTCGAACAGTGTTATATTTTCATCGGGGTACCCGCAAACAATGCCCAGGCTAAGATAAGATATGGGAGAATCAGCCTGAAGCGATTGGGAGCGGGTAGCTCCCGGAAAGAAAGTAGGTTCATCGCTGCCGGGAGGAGGGTGGGGCGAAGCGAAGCAGGCAACGTCGCATTCGAAGACAGAACACGGAGGTGTGCTGAAGTCTTGAAGTCCTTATAACTAACTAGAGGAATGTGGTTACGTATTAATACGTCCCCACGGATCCAGAACTGCACGTTGAATGCGTGAAAACAGGGATAAAAGGTTCCTTGTATACAAGTCCCCAGCGAAAATAAAACACAGGTTCAGCTTCACCGACCGTTTACACCAAAATCCACGAACCGACGCGACGAAAACGTTTAAAAGTCCGTTTAATTAAAGTTGTAAAAGTCATAAGAAAGGAAAGGGAAAAGGCAAGTTTACAAATTTACAAACCTCACAGACTGCCGAATGGTTAGTTTCAGAAACTCTGCTTCGGAAATTTTATTTCAAACTTATCTGTTACGTAATTTTTTCGTTGTCGCCGAATGACACTGAAATTGCATAAAACTAGAATTAATTCAAGCGCGCACAAGGACATAGCGTGAGTTTCTGTCGGCAAGCTAAGTCTTAGGGGGTGATTACATGGCGAAATTCAATATTATTGTGATTACATGACAAATTTCAACCCGGGCTGAAATATAAGCCTGAGCGCAAAATATTAAATTGCGCGCGTAGAGTCACCGAAAAATAAAAAATGGCGCCAAGGACACGAATTGTCGTATTTCCTTCATCTTTTCTTGAACAAGAGAATAACCTTTCTTTATCATGATGATGATGTGATGACAGGAGGCCCAAACAAAGTCGATTCGTTTTCATTTATCCGAGCCATGGCTTCCCGAACAGCTTCATACTGCGTTACCTTGTCTGCATTGAAGTCACTGTTGTTGCATTCCATTTTAGCTTTGAAATAAGCTAGGCATCGAATTAGATTCTCAATTTTATCGACTTTTTTCCACTGAAATCTGTTCGCAGCTATCTTGTTTCCTAGAAAACAACCTCACTGCGCATCCTCACGTCGCCTTTTCAGCCCGGGCTGACATTCCATTTCGATTACATGGACTTTTGGCTGAAAATCCTAGCCCGGTTTCTGAAACCGGGCTAGGATTTTCAGCCCGGGATGACATTCGGCCCGGGCTATAACCTTCTTCATGTAATCGCTACTTTCATTTCAAGAGGATTTCTTTCAGGGCCCAGGATGAAATCTCAACCCGGCTAAACGGGCTGAAATTTCAGCCCGGGCTGAAATTCGCCATGTAATCACCCCCTTAATTCAAGTACGCTTTCATCGCGAGGTAGCTTTTGCTTTCAAATAAGGTTTTCGAGTTAATGTTGAATGAAAAGATGTCCATGTCATTAATTTTATTCCAGCCCGGTGAAAGAGTAACTGTTCATTGTGTTCCTTCTCATATGATTGTTTCTGCGTTTTGTTTTGTTTTATTTTCCACTAGCAATATACGTTTAGTTCTTTCGCTCCAACTGCAGTGGGCGGCAAAAGTCATTGTAGTGAACCACCCTCAGTAAATTATGATCATTTAAGAGAATCATATCCTCTGTTTTAATCATCAGATAGACCAAATTAAGACATTACACTAAGGTTAATTTCGGGGGTGGAAGCGGAATCATGAATCATGAATCATAGCTTTAAAATTGGTAGGAATCATGAATCTTCGTGTTTGAAACTTGGAAAACTTGGGAATCATGAATAACGAGAGATAGCTAAAAGAATCATGAATAACATGTTAATGTTTCCATCGATATTGGAGGCGTGTGAATATAGAACGCATTAAACTACGAAACTTCTTAACAGTTATATCGCAGAAATGGCCGAAAATAGCATTTCCTAGCGTCTGATTTTCAAAATTTTCTGGGGGAGCATGCCCCCAGACCCCCTACAGGAAAACACTGAAAACATGATTCAAATCTTCATCCCTCATCTATCAACTTGACTATGATTAGGAATGTTACACACAGTGAAGTTAACTGAATGAAAACAATGACAAATGAATCAAGAATATCGAATGAAATGTTTAAATGAATCACGAATCATTGAGGTAAAACAAGACAGGAATCATGAAAGTCCAATGATTCCGCTTCCACCCCCGATTAATTATTCCTCCTTACGGATCGAGCGTTGTGCTGCCTTGTCGGGGAGCAGGAGTTTAAGCCTGGTTTTTTTTCATGTGTCGGCAAAATCCCAGACGATCGGGGATTTTACTGCTTCCCGGCCGTCCCAGATTTTGCCGACTTATGAAAACTCAAAATCGTAAATATCCCCGATCGTCTGGGATGGTCGGGGACAAATCCGGAGAATCGGGAGCGTTTCTATTTTCCCGACTTTTCTGCGATGGTCGGCGATCATTCAAAATATATGAAAACTCCAATTCAAATTGTCGGGGACGTGGGCGATAGTTTAAACTCGTTACCAATCTTTTAATTGCTTAGCTCCAGTCTCTCACCACCCCTCACAACTAAAAATGGCGTCTGTCATTGCCGATCAAGGCGACTGTGATCCCAGATTTTGACGCCTGCCCGATTTCTTGGGGATTTTGATATCCGCCCACTTTTATTGCCTTTGATTTTAAGCCAATCAGAGAGTGAGATGTAATACGAATCGCGTGAAAGGGCACAGTTTTAAGGCATATCACCCGATTTGAAATTGGGCTCAACTTACTTAGAGGACATGTTCATTAGCAGAGTTATTAAGCCCCTAGCCTCAGTATCCCTCCTTGCTTCCTTCGCCTATGCTCTGGAATCGTCATCACTAAGGGAATATGCTACTTTATTTTCACAAATTTGTGGTAAATTAGAAGTTCACATTTAAGTAGCTTATACAAGCACATTATCTGTACGGTGATGGGTTGCGCACGACATCACAGACTCCACCAGCCTGAATGATCAGGCATTTCTTAGGGGACGGGGGAATAAGGAGGAGCGAAGGATAACCTTGCCCCCCTCCCCTTAGGAAGGCCGAGTAATCATGCTAATTTCTCTCTGCCATATTAGAGGACAGGCGTTATCCCAATGGGGACTCTTAATTACAACATACGTATCAATTTTCATTATTATTTGGAGATTCTTTTTAGTTTTTGAGTCAAACCCATGTTGTAAACCCGAGAAACTGCTATGTTGACTTGCCCAAGGAACAACTTTCAACAAAAAGCGCAGCATCGCAACGACGGCATTCTCCTCCACTGGTAGGGTTAGCTCGCACGGCGGCATTTTCGACTCCAGAGCTCTGGGGTCGAGAAATGCACGGCGGTCAAACGCACTGTGCGCGCGCAGTTCCCACCAAAACTACCGCTTATTCATCCTTGGAGACCCAGGGGCAGCCAGTGAGGGCAAGGGAAAGTCGAAACTGCAGGAGGGGGAATTGATCAGCTCGTCCAATACTATCACTGTGCCAAATTTTGTGCTTCTTACCCGAGGAATGGAGTCAATTTCGCAATAAACTTCAAATGCTACCCACCCCTCTCTCCTTTGGTCCAAAAAAGTGTCCCCCCTGAAAGAATTCCGAATGGGCCTGTATCTGAAATTGATCAGCTCATCGAGTACTATCACTGTGCCAAATTTGGGGCTTCTAACATAAAGGGTGCAGTCAATTTCGCCATAAAGCTTAAATGATACCCACCCCCTCCTCCCTGGGTCAGCGCGTATGAAGGTGTGAATTCCTGGAATAACTGCTACACCTGCTCATTTCGTATTCGTAATTGTACAAACAAAACTGCTCATCTGCTTCGCCATGGATCAGTCGCGGAGTAGGTTAAAACCCCACTGCAGCAAAAAAACGATGCAAAAATATTGCAGAACCTTGAAATTTACGTAGGAGTTTCACACAAAACGGCTGTATAATTTTCTAGAAATTTTCGGAAACCCAACTTGGAGGTTGTTGTAGGTTTTAGAGCATTTTAGAATATTAACAGAATTAGCGGATACTTTTTAACGGTTCGCACCTCCGCGATACCGGTGCGATGCTCTACCAACTGAGCTATGAAGTCTTGATACGTTGGGAGCCGGTGCATTGTGGGGCTGCTGTCTGGTGTATTTATATAAAGTCCTGTGATAGGGCTCTTACAAGGTTGCTACTTGTCAGAAACAGCCTTGCTAACTGTGCTAATTTACGAGCTGTAACAGGGCTGTCTAATACAGGGTAAGAAATTGGGCTTTTACAAGGCTGTTAAGGGTTGCTTCGAGGCTATGATACCATGAACTTACAGTGCCACTGAACTGAAATTTTCGTATCCTCTTTTATTCGCCCAATTTACAATTTTATTTTCAATTTATAGTCATTCAGGCAGTTTTCAGTTCCTTTGTTTTGCCCTCTATATACAATTACAGAGGTAAAGCAAAGGAACTTAAAACGCCTAAATGACAGCAAATTGACCCAGAAACCTCACCAGAAACATAAAGATAAACGGCTGAAGCGAGATAAGTTATTTTATATTTCAAACTCGTTGACATTTTTTATTTATACATTTATTTATTTAAATACAACCCTTTTCCCCGTACAAATATAATCCTTATATTTCAAGTGTTGCGTAGAAACGTACAACATACAAAGATACTCATAAACGGGGTTGCGCTACCTGTGGGACAAGGAGAACAAAGGGTTCTGTCCCTGTGGTTCCATCACGAGTCGATTGGCAAAGAAGTATCCAAAGGTAAGATCTTTGAAATACAAAGTGGACCACTTTCTTGAATGCTAACCGAAATGATAAATTAGAACTCAATTATGAAATCTTTAGAACAATATAAAAATCTTCATAGTCAGTTGAAGCAGCTCAAGGAAAGATTCAAGATTTGCAGAATTTTCGAAGAGCTTTTGCCCAAATCAGGGATGTTTTCCAAAGCCGCTTTCTTGTAGTTTTATGCCAATTTTATTTTATGACCTCTGCAGTCGGTAACTTGAAGGAACAGAATGAGCCTCCTCCTTGCAGTTCTGAGGTTTTCTAAAGACATGATTTGAGGGCTTAAACCATCGGCCACGTCTCCAATTTTCACCCAATTTTCAGTGCGGCACAAAAGTAATACAACCAGTGAGATCACAAACTTATTTTGGCCGAGCCAAGATGGCTGCCAAGTCAGGTAGAGAGTATTTGGCCTTATTTCCCATAATTATTTCCTGTTTGGTTGTTGTGTGTGCTAAGTCATGACGGGCGGGGCAGATATTATTGACCCAATTTCTCCGCACAATACTTCAAGAGAAAAGGTTATGAGAATTAACAAAATTATCACCAAAGGGAAATTGCTTTGATCTTTTAACAAATTCTCCCAACAAATACTATAAGAAAATGTATGGAGATCAGTCACGAGAATTTGTATGTGGAGAGACAGCAAGGGAGGGGAGGTATTTTATACTTATTAAGCTAATTTTGACCTGAAACAGATAGTTGTGACTTAAATTTATGTTTGGTTTAAAATTTTTCAAACCAGTGTGATTTTAATTTCCCTTTGTTTCAGATTATGATAATGAACATGAGACAATGAAATATGAAAAATGAAACTTGGGGCTTAAAGTGGCGGTATCACAAGATGTCTTTTAAGTTTTGGGGTAAACTATGCTATAATTATAAAGGTACACTCACTGATCAACAAAAGAACATTCAAACGACAAAGAAGGCATAACTTTACTCTCTTTAATGTGAACAAGCCATAACCAATGTTTTTTAGTGATTTTTCTCCATGAATACTGTCAACATTGAAAACGTCGGCCCAATGTACATTCAAGTTTTAGACAAACTCTTTCCTACCCATCACAGCCACACCAGTTTTAAACAACTTTTGTGACCAGTACAGTGCATTTTAGCACTGTTAGGCAATTAATACTAACACCTTGATTGGATTTTCAAATACATGTAGCACTAAATCTTGGTGAGAGTGCCCCTTTAAAAGGTTAAGAAATAAATGAATAAAATAAATAATAAATAAATAAATAACAATAAATGTGTCCTTGTTGGTAAATTAAGGACTACATGTATGTGGCTACTTCCTATGCTATGTCCCAGATATTATGAGCCCATGACCTTCCCCGGGGAGGGGGGGGGGGGGAGGGACTCCCATATGGAAGGGACGGGGATGCTTTTCAGAAATTTTGAATTTTACCCCTAAAAGAGACCAATCTAGGCGTGGCCGAAGCTTATGCAGACCCCTAAAAGAGACCAGTTTAAAATACAGACAAATAAAAAGTAAAAAGGGCTTAAGATATTAATGCTATGATAAGCTTTGTTTATATGAATCGAGTAAATATAACAAATCAAAATCCTTCCTTTTTTGTTATTTCTTCATTGTGCGACCCTAAACAAGACCTTGATGGCTAAAAATAATGACATTTTGCCCAGAACACCCTAAGCGAGACCAAAAATTCGAAATCTACACCCCTAAGAGAGACGACGAGCGGGTGACCTCCCAAACACTGGGCGAGCATTTGGGAGATCATGGTTTGATTCCCGTTGGGACTCAGATTTTTTCTTTTCTCATGACGTGATGAATATGTTATTTTTCACATTTCACTACCAGGCTTAAAATTTACCATCTTTCTCTATTGAACAGGTTAAAAGGTGTCAGAAATTGGGTCGCCCACTACCTCTCGGAACGAGTTATTTCATTGGTTCCTAAAACAATACATAACAGGCTATAACAATGCCCCTATCCCTGAATAACAATAGAGGTAGTGTTTACAGCGGGCGAATGAAAATAGAGGTTTTAGAGAGGTAGTGTCTTACTGCAGAAATTCAATGTTACTACTTTGATTGACTACTAACAGACATCTTTTATTTTCTTTGATCAATGAGAATCTTATGTAGCAAAATACACTAAATAGTTTTAAAATATTGTTTGTTAGCTTCAAATTCACAGTCTTTTTATTACAAACTTACCAAAACCATTAAGCCAACCCAGTAATAGTGTTCTGCATAAACCTTATGTTGACAGTCTTCAGTTCATGGTATTTGGTCGTGAAGGCCTCTTAGGAATGGTACATTCACAGTTCGTAGTGGCTGGCTGTTGTTGTGTTGAAAATGTTCAGAGCCATTAACTAAAATGTAGCCCATCTTTAACATTAGTGGCTTACAAGACTCTTCGAACAGGGAAACCAGTGAAGGGTTTTCACGAAATCTCCACTTGTCAATTGTTTCAGCATCCGTTTTCGATAAAACCATCCCAAAGAATCGCCGTCTTTCCCGCCCAGGAGGTGGAATGCCCTTAATCCAGTTGGTGACAATGTCTACCATTGGAAGATCAAGGAATTTGTACGTATCGGACGTTAGTTTTAACATATTGCTGATTGCATCTTCGTAACGGACGAGTATGTAGCGGCTCTTGAACCAATTTGACCATTCTGTACTTACGTGGTCTAAATTTTCCAAGATGACCGAGCATAGCTTTTGTGCATTTTCCTTTAGGAGTTTAATTCCTTCGGGAGACATGGGCTTCTGACTAAACAATTTTGCAGCAGTCCCCTCCATGAAGAAGCTGCGCGGAATTAAAGACGACAGGACAGCGCGAGGATCCCTGACCAGATGAACAACCAAACAATCAAACGTACTAGGATCTGAGCGACACACCTTCTCGAGTTCATGAATTCCAAGTCGTGTTTGCATGATCTTGGTGACTGTGATTTGTCGTGCATTACAAGTTTCTCTCAACAACTCTTTGGTGAATGGTTTTGATGAACTATACCATGCATTGTAAGGTTTTGCCCATTCAGGGAAAACAAGTTCTATTGTTCTTTTTTCTTGAAAGCCACACGTGAATACGTCACGAAGCAGAGTCGACAAGTCATTCCTGAAGGCGTCGTTCGTTGACTTTTGTAAGGCACGCCACTCATTCGTATTAATTTCTCTTCTAAGAGCATTTAATGGTTCATAGAGATAAAACACATCCGGGTGCAGATTAAACATATTTCCCACAACTGTCGATCCAGAACTAAAATGTGTTAACAAGATCACATTTAATCTGGTTTTGGTGCGGTTAGTTTTCACTTTAGATGTTAGTAACACAAACTCGTTTCTTGTCTCTCTCTGTGGAGTCACATTTAATCTGCTTTTGGCCATAGCGGTGTTACTTTTTAGTTCAGATGTTGGTAACTCAAAGGTGTTTCTGGTCTCTCTCTCTGGCATCCTTACCTTCATGATCTCAATTCTTTGACTGATGTACATCACAATCACTACAAGAATGAAAGTGACAACTGCCACAAACACTTTATTGCCTTTGGATGCTCTCGTCAGCTTCTCTATCAAGACAAAAGAGTCTGATTAATTTGTGAGACATCAGTTAGTTCAGAAAGAACAGATTTTCTTGCTATGCAGGCACTCCCCATTGACTTTATGTTCACACAAAGATCTCAGTTCTAACATAACACGTACAATGAATGTCAAAAAGAAACACAAGCATTAGCACCAACGCATCAGAAGAACGAACACACTCATTTTTCTTATGCTGTCCTCGCTAGGAATAAGCACAAGTACAAGCACAAGAAAACAAACCTTCTCGGTATTGTGTAATTGAAACCTAACCTATCAGTGACCCCGTGTCCACAGAGAAAACCAAACCCGATTGTACGTTTCGACCTGTCAGGAGTCACGAAACCATACCAACAAAATTGTCTGTCAAGGCCCGGTGAAATGCATCAAACATTTCAACACAACATATTGCAACAATGTTGCACACAACATGTTGCACACTTTTGGCCAATCTGTTGCATTTTCTTCTTACCACGATTTATCAATTCATTTAATTCTATCCAAGTCTGTCTCATGTTGGAGATATTGGTGCCAAATTAAGGGTGATAGTACTGTTTTTTGCTCATGCGAATAAGAATTGTTATTTTGTTTCTGTACAGTCTGTATGGATCGTTTTTATTAGTATAAACTAATCTATTTTTGATTCTTATTGAAGTTCTTATTCCCTTTGTAATCCAAGGTTTGGAGCGCCGCTTTAATTTCCGTTTGGAAACAGGCTTAAAAGGCGCATGAATATTCACTATCTGGTTGAGCTTAATGTAAAAGCTGGAGAATAATTTATCTACATTGGCGTTTGTTGCCAAGCGAGTATCCATCAATTTGATATTTGAAAGATCCGCGAGAAATTTGGCTTCTGAAAAACATGTGTAATCACGGAATTTCTTCTTGACGTTAAAAGATCTCTTAGATGGATTGGTTACCATTATGCAAAATTGCGAGAAGTGATTGCTGATGTCAGAGATTATATTACCACTAAATTGCAAAATCAGACACATTGTTAGTTAAGATGTTATCTATTAGAGCAGCAGAGGTGCTATGAATGCGCGTTGGTTTTTCAATTAGCTGTAAAAAAGAATAACTCTGCAATGAAAGAGCTATCCGACGTGATCATCTTTATATTAGACAACAAGTTAAGGTAAAAACATAGGCACGCTAAACGTGCAGGAGTTATATTTTCAATTGATTGGGTGGCTTGGGGTAAGACTGGGTGTTAGTCCTGTTGGAATGGTTTATTTCATGGGTTGAGCTATTTGTGCATGGTGCATCACTAACTACATAGCCCCTTACTACGAATAAGAGGCATTTTTTGGAAAAAAAAGTGCTTGCAGGCAAAACAATTTTTACGTGCAATTTGTTACGTCAAAACTGTTTCGTTTAATAGTAAATTTTTATCATTTAAAAAAACAAGAACTAATTTAATTGTCAAAATGTCACGAAATGGCTTATTCTGTTAGCGCTAATTTTGTTGCTAGCTTTTTTACAACCGTAACGCGATACTTTTGTTTGTCACAGGATACTTTTATGTTTTTGTCAAACACTGTTAAACGATACCTTTGTTTTTTTTAAAAACGCATGTAACATGACACTTTTGTTTATCTCACTTTTGTAACATGATACTTTTGTTTTTCTTGATAACACCATGTCTCCATTGAGTAATCGAAAAGTAATAAACGAATTTATAAACGAATCAAATCAAAAACTATATTTTTAGGAAAGCTTTTAGAACTAATTAATTTTAGTTATCAAACATTCACAGAATGACATGCTCTTATTCTAGCCTGTTGCCGCTATTGATCGTAGTTAATTTTAAAAGCAAAACCATTTTAAAGTCAATACCCATACCGGTTAATTAAATGTCTAAACGTGGTATGTTTAAGGTATAAACATAAACGCTACTTGCCCGAGAGTCAGTGAATCGAGCAAGACGCTAAATTAATTGCGGTTTCCAGTTGGCGACACGGAGTCTCAAGCAATATTAAATTTAGGAAGTTTCTTGTCACAAACTCTTCTTGCCACTCTTCTTGCCACAACACACTCTAAAGAATATTCCTTGCCATTTTTATGACTCTTTGTAAACACAGTATTAACATCACAATGAGAACATTATTCTTCAAATCTACTTTGTGCAAAAATGCTTTATGCAATTTCTACTACGGTCAGCGAAACTAGCCCGTCCTAAACGAACGTTCGAATAACAATTTAGTGTTGGGTCTTTTGCTGGCGGCGTGTGCGTTGTAAGCAGGCGAGCGTTTCAAATCCGGGGTTAATTCACAACTCATTGATTCCGCCTCCCACAAATCTAAAATCTTCGAATGAAATCGCTCGCTTACAACTGTGTCAGATTACTTCCCCTTTATAAACTGCAATTTCACTGGTTCTGATAGTACCTCAAACCTGATTGGTGTGACAAACAAACATACTTCACTGACTGACTGACTACACGGTTCATCGCGCGAGTTAAGAGTTATTTTTGGAAAAAATAACTCAAAAATTATGAGCATAGTTACAGCTTTCAGCTTTGAAATCCCCACAAATGTAGACAGAGCTCAGCTCATGAATCAATTTTAAGTAGCTATTAATAGAATTTCAATTAAGTAAACATTGCAGCACATAAGCATTAACTACAGTTTTTAGTGTTATTGCGACCGGCGTTAGTCTTTTGTAAATTCTTTAGACATGGTCCAACAGTTTTTGCGCCGTTTTAGAGTAAGTAAATAATTAATATACAGGCATGTTGTAAAAATAGTCTTTGGTTACCATTAAACTTGCAGTTGGAAGTAAATACTGTCTGTTCTAGTTATTTCGGAAGATTTGGTTTGTCTTATTCCCTCAACCAGCGAAGAGATGTATGTCACGATCAGCAATTATGTAAAACTATAAAGTTTGTTGTTATCATGACGCGGCGAAAATGGGTAATATACCGTAATTCCATCGTTCGAGTCGAACGCACAAATCAGTTCTTGAAAAATTTTCAAATTCAAATTCTGTAGCGGATCAAATTGAGCTGCGTATCGAATCGACTTTTGCGTTTCTGAAGTTTGCACTTCGAGCTGTATCGAAACGACTTGAAGTTTGCAGCGAATCGACTTCGAGTTGTAGCGAAACGACATGAAGCGAATCGACTTTGTAGCGAAACGACCTTGAATATGAAACAAGTTAATTTAACCATAGTTAATAGAGGGAAATGGTTATGAAGCCTGGCAAAGTTCTTTGTTGTATGTTTTTGTTCGCTATTTTTGGGGTTGACCCTGCACAAAACCTGACAATATACAATAGGTGGTTACGTGTGTTCTTCCAACTAACCAATAGAAACATTGCGATTACGTAATTCATGCATAGTGTATGAGCGCAAAACAAAAGATGTGCAGGGTCGTGAGCCTTCCAACATAAATCTTGGCTCATTTGTTTGCTCCTTTGATGTTTGCCGGGCTTCACAACCATTTCCCTCTATTAACTATGATTTAACCAGGATGGTTTTTGACTCATTTTCAACCAGAACAAGCCAACTTTCACAGTGGATTCAACCACGCTTCGAATAGAACTCACTCGAGACGCCATCTTAAAATTTTGCTTGTGCAGGGTCAATGTCACGTGACGATGCAAAAACCATAACAAAGAGATATTTCTTTGAAGTTCGCCGGGTTTCATAACCAGTCTCCTCTATTAACTATGATTTAACGCTTAAAATAAACGTGGTTATTGATATAAATTTCGATGTGAACATGAGCTTGCTTCGGTAAATCTATGTTGCCACAGGGTGCCTTGAGTTTTAGGCCAAAATCAGTGTTAGTCTTACGAAAAACGAATTAGCTTACCCTACGCTCCCTTCGGAATAAGTGGCCAAACGTAAGTATTAAAACCAGGCCAAACAAACAAGATTTTTAAGAACATGATGTTTTACTTCTGTAGAGAACATGAACGAATTCCGTTTCATAATTGATCGGTCGGTTTTTACACGGAATGCTTCAATTCTGTAGCAAAAGTTTTCGCAAAACGTTTACCCTTCGATCCGCTGTTTAGGCTCGCCTTCGAAGCGGCCATCTTAAATCTGCATGAATGAACGAAGTAAGTCAATATGAAATATAGAAAATATGTTTTCAGATCCTTATGCTGCTGTTGGTATTGTGGTTTGAACCTGAGAGGTTTTAGCCTTAATTTTCCAAGAGGCGTCCAAAAGAGTGATTCTTTTTTTATATACGCGAAGGCTGAGAAAAATAATGTGATCATCATCAGTGCATGTCTACTCCAGGCTGCATTTTATGTAGGTTACTCGGAAGATCTTAGGCGTGGATTTCAAAAGTTTGCGGCGTACTGGCGTAGCATCGTAGTCGGCGCGTTTTAACTGGCGTACAGATGACTTATTTTATAAAAGAATAACAAAGAACCTTGGCGTAGACTTTTAAAACCTTGACGTGTCTTCGGCGTTGGATGTCCACGGGATGCAACCTGGTGTCTACTGAAAGCGGACTTCTTAGTTATCTTCAGTGCACTTTGCATCGTTATCAGGCTAAAAACCCAGTAAAATCAATAAGATACCTTTGCTTCCACTGATCATGCTGATGCAACGCCACAAATACCGAATCATGGTTGTATTTCCACGTCGCACTCGAGCTGGCAAGGCCTGCGTGAACGTTTATACTATGCACCCAGACACCTTTTAACCAGACACCGCGGAAAAACGCACCGCGCATGCCTGCAACGTCACGATTCTGGAATGAAAACAAAGCCGTTTTCGTTGCTGTAAAATTCGACTTCTGTACGGAGAGGGAAGTAATTTGTAAGTATTGTAAGCGAAATTCGTTTTTGGACTCAGGTTTGATCCTGAATCACAAGAGGAATTTACCATTGCAGATCTGGAACAGAATTTTTACGCGAAAACTACTCTGGGAACTCGTGCGATGATATGCTGTTACATATTTGACAACAGAAGCAAATCTGATGTTTATTATTCCGTGAAAGTAGTTGCCAGGAGACATTGCAGCATAATGAGAACTAAGGAGCAAGGAAATGGCCACAATGATGTTCCTGTGTTCACTGAACGACATGATTGACTGTTTGCACTTGGATTCCAGTTCAGATTTCGGCTTGTTTGTAATTTCACATGGAGCGACCAGGGTATTTACTCGAGCTATAAATAAGCTTCATTAGAAATATTGGACCATTAAAGATGGAGCCTTCACGTTAACTGGCCAGTTTTTTCTTAGATTATCAAATGATAAATATGTAGCTTTCGAAGGGTTGTCTTGCAGTGTCTTGAATATTTACCAATTTATTTTCATATTCAAGTTTTGAGTAACTTATTTATTAACTATAAACTATTTTATGGGAAGCATCACTGAACAGTGTATTTTTTGCCCATTGTCGAAAAAGGAATCGTCGATTTCTATATTTTATTGTTTTCATTCAGTGCTAAACCAAAACTTAAAATGTATTAATGTATCTGTAAATCTGGTTTGCCCAGTGTGGGTTCTCTATGAAGGAATGCTAGTAAGAATATTTTACAATTGTGTAGCCTCCTTCGCAGACGTTCGTTGCGTGACGATCCAAAAGAACGTCTGCGAAGGAGGCTAACAATTGTGTGGTTCCAGAAAATATCCATACCCCCCCCCCCCCCCCACACGGAAGGTCACTGGAAATTCCAGGGGGGAGGGGGGTTTCAACCCAGAAATTTCCGAGGGGTGGAGGGGGTTCGTGGCCAGCTCCTTTTCCAGAGGGTGAAGAAACATGAAAAAAATAAACAACACACGATCGATCCGAAGCACGAAGTAAGTAGTATGGTTTTGACAGTTCGACAAATTAAACGTGTAGATTGACAATTATCAACAAATATCGAGTACTATCGACTTATCGACTACGTTTTCGATGATTGACTTTGATCGACATGTTACGTCCTGCGACTACTGACTTCTTGCGGATGTGTATTTGTCTTTGGAAATCACACAGATGCTCAGGTTTGCTCAACTCCAAAGGCGAGTCAACATGGCACATCGCAGGAATGCCTGCCATTAACCTTTACAAAAACTATTGCTTCAGAATTAAAGAGCTATCCGACGTGATCATCTTTAAATTAAACAACAAGTTTAGGTAAAAACATAGGCACGCTAAGCGCGCAGGAGTTATTTTTCAATGGATTGGGTGGCTTGGGGTAAGACTGGGTGTTAGTCTGGGGTCGAGAAATGCACGGCGGTCAAACGCACTGTGCGCGCGCAGTTCCCACCAAAACTACCGCTTATTCATCCTTGGAGACCCAGGGGCAGCCAGTGAGGGCAAGGGAAAGTCGAAACTGCAGGAGGGGGAATTGATCAGCTCGTCCAATACTATCACTGTGCCAAATTTTGTGCTTCTAACCCGAGGAATGGAGTCAATTTCGCAATAAACTTCAAATGCTACCCACCCCTCTCTCCTGGGTCCAAAAAAGTGTCCCCCCTGAAAGAATTCCGAATGGGCCTGTATCTGAAATTGATCAGCTCATCGAGTACTATCACTGTGCCAAATTTGGGGCTTCTAACATAAAGGGTGCAGTCAATTTCGCCATAAGGCTTAAATGATACCCACCCCCTCCTCCCTGGGTCAGCGCATATGAAGGTGTGAATTCCTGGAATAACTGCTACACCTGCTCATTTCGTATTCGTAATTGTACAAACAAAACTGCTCATCTGCTTCACCATGTATCAGTCGCGGAGTAGGTTATAACCCCACAGCAGCAAAAAACGATGCAAAAATATTGCAGAACCTTGAAATTTACGTAGGAGTTTCACACAAAACTGCTGTATAATTTTCTAGAAATTTTCGGAAACCCAACTTGGAGGTTGTTGTAGGTTTTAGAGCATTTTAGAATGTTAACAGAATTAGCGGATACTTTTTAACAGTTCGCACCTCCGCGATACCGGTGCGATGTTCTACCAACTGAGCTATGAAGCCTTGATACGTTGGGAGCCGGTGCATTGTGGGGCTGCTGTCTGGTGTATTTATATAAAGTCCTGTGATAGGGCTCTTACAAGGTTGCTAATTGTCAGAAACAGCCTTGCTAACTGTGCTAATTTACGAGCTGTAACAGGGCTGTCTAATACAGGGTAAGAAATTGGGCTTTTACAAGGCTGTTAAGGGTTGCTTCGAGGCTATGATACCATGAACTTACAGTGCCACTGAACTGAAATTTTCGTATCCTCTTTTATTCGCCCAATTTACAATTTTATTTTCAATTTATAGTCATTCAGGCAGTTTTCAGTTCCTTTGTTTTGCCCTCTATATACAATTACAGAGGTAAAGCAAAGGAACTTAATGACAGCAAATTGACCCAGAAACCTCACCAGAAACATAAAGATAAACGGCTGAAGCGAGATAAGTTATTTTATATTTCAAACTCGTTGACATTTTTTATTTATTTATTTAAATACAACCGTTTTCCCCGTACAAATATAATCCTTATATTTCAAGTGTTGCGTAGAAACGTACAACATACAAAGATACTCATAAACGGGGTTGGACTACCTGTGGGACAAGGAGAACAAAGGGTTCTGTCCCCGTGGTTCCATCACGAGTCGATTGGCAAAGAAGTATCCAAAGGTAAGATCTTTGAAATACAAAATGGACCACTTTCTTGAATGCTAACCGAAATGATAAATTAGAACTCAATTATGAAATCTTTAGAACAATATAAAAATCTTCATAGTCAGTTTAAGCAGCTCAAAGCCGCTTTCTTGTAGTTTTATGCCAATTTTATTTTATGACTTCTGCAGTCGGTAACTTGAAGGACTGTGTAAATCACACTCGACAGCTTGCATAGAAATATTCTGGAAATATCCAAATTAAATAGAAAAGAACAGAATGAGCCTCCTCCTTGCAGTTCTGAGGTTTTCTAAAGACATGATTTGAGGGCTTAAACAATTGGCCACGTCTCCCATTTTCACCCAATTTTCAGTGCGGCACAAAAGTAATACAACCAGTGAGATCACAAGCTTATTTTGGCCGAGCCAAGATGGCTGCCAAGTCAGGTAGAGATTATTTGGCCTTATTTCCCATAATTATTTCCTGTTTGGTTGTTGTGTGTGCTAAGTCATGACGGGCGGGGCAGATATTATTGACCCAATTTCTCCGCACAATACTTCAAGAGAAAAGGTTATGAGAATTAATAAAATTATCACCAAAGGGAAATTGCTTTGATCTTTTACAGTCAAACCGGATGTTCTTTTGATGGGAACTCTGCAATGTTGTGGCGCAATGTTCCAATATTGATGGGCAGTTTGCTTGACACAACTTGCAACATTCAATTCAAATTTGCTCGAGCAAGTTGCCAAGTTCCGGTTTTCGATATCCCCGTATTGAAGGTAATAATCCCACCTTTGTTTCAAAGAAGTGGGAAATAATTGCCCTATGGTCAACTATTTATCAACCGACGACAAGAAATTAGCGGCAGGTTTAGTTAAATCGCCAAACTGGGAAGTTTACTTGACGCAACTTTCAATTCAAACTTGCTTTAGCAAGTTCCGGTTTCCCAGTTTGGCGATTTGAACTAAACCTGTTGCTAATTTCTTGTCGTCTGTCGATAAATATTTGACCATAGAGTAACTATTTCCTATTCCTTTGAAAGAGAGGTGAAATTGTTACGTTCTATACGGGGAAAATGAAAACCGGAACTTTGCAACTTGCTCGAGCAAATTTGAATTGAAAGTTGCAAGTTACGTAGAGCAAACTGCCCATCAATATTGGAACATTGCGCCACAACATTGCAGAGTTCCCATCAAAAGAACATCCGGTTTGACTGTAACAAATTCTCCCAACAAATATTATAAGAAAATGTATGGAGATCAGTCACGAGAATTTGTATGTGGAGAGACAGCAAGGGAGGGGAGGTATTTTAATTTATTTTATATTATTAAGCTAATTTTGACTTGAAACAGATAGTTGTGACTTAAATTTATGTTTGGTTTAAAATTTTTCAAACCAGTGTGATTTTAATTTCCCTTTGTTTCAGATTATGATAATGAACATGAGACAATAAAATATGAAAAATGAAACTTGGGGCTTAAAGCGGCGGTATCACAAGATGTCTTCTAAGTTTTGGGGTAAACTATGCTATAATTATAAAGGTACACTCACTGATCAACAAAAGAACATTCAAACGACAAAGAAGGCATAACTTTACTATCTTTAATGTGAACAAGCCATAACCAATGTTTTTTAGTGATTTTTCTCCATGAACACTGTCAACATTGAAAACGTTGGCCCAATGTACATTCAAGTTTTAGACAAACTCTTTCCTACCCATCACAGCCACACCAGTTTTAAACAACTTTTGTGACCAGTACAGTGCATTTTAGCACTGTTAGGCAATTAATACTAACACCTTGATTGGATTTTCAAATACATGTAGCACTAAATCTTGGTGAGAGTGCCCCTTTAAAAGGTTAAGAAATAAATGAATAAAATAAATAATAAATAAATAACAATAAATGTGTCGTTGTTGGTAAATTAAGGACTACATGTATGTGGCTACTTCCTATGCTATGTCCCAGATATTATGAGCCCATGACCTCCCCCGGGGGGGGGGGGGGGACTCCCATATGGAAGGGACGGGGATGCTTGTCAGAAATTTTGAATTTTACCCCTAAAAGAGACCAATCTAGGCGTGGCCGAAGCTTATGCAGACCCCTAAAAGAGACCAGTTTAAAATACAGACAAATAAAAAGTAAAAAGGACTTAAGATATTAATGTTATGATAAACTTTGTTTATATGAATCGAGTAAATATAACAAATCAAAATTCTTCCTTTTTTGTTATTTCTTCATTGTGCGACCCTAAACAAGACCTTGATGGCTAAAAATAATGACATTTTGCCCAGAACACCCTAAGCGAGACCAAAATCCGAAATCTACACCCCTAAGAGAGACGACGAGCGGGTGACCTCCCAAACACTGGGCGAGCATTTGGGAGATCATGGTTTGATTCCCGTTGGGACTCAGATTTTTTCTTTTCTCATGACGTGATGAATATGTTATTTTTCACATTTCACTACCAGGCTTAAAATTTACCATCATTCTCTATTGATCAGGTTAAAAGGTGTCAGAAATTCGATGTTACTACTTTGATTGACAACTAACAGACATCCCTTATTTTCTTTGATCAATGAGAATCTTATGTAGCAAAATACACTAAATTGTTTTAAAATATTGTTTGTTATCTTCAAATTCACAGTCTTTTTATTACAAACTTACCAAAACCATTAAGCCAACCCAGTAATAGTGTTCTGCATAAACCTTATTTTCTCAATCTTCAGTTCATGGTATTTGGTCGTGAAGGCCTCTTAGGAATGGTATATTCACAGTTCGTAGTGGCTGGCTGTTGTTGTGTTGAAAATGTTCAGAGCCATTAACTAAAATGTAGCCCATCTTTAACATTAGTGGCTTACAAGACTCTTCGAACAGGGAAACCAGTGAAGGGTTTTCACGAAATCTCCACTTGTCAACTGTTTCAGCATCCGTTTTCGATAAAACCATCCCGAATATACGCTGTCTTTCCCGCCCAGGAGGCGGAATGCCCTTAATCCAGTTGGTGACAATGTCTACCATTGGAAGATCAAGGAATTTGTACATATCAGACATTACTTTTAACATATTGTTTACTGCATCTTCGTAACGGACAAGTATGTAGCGGCTCTTGAACCAATTTGACCATTCTGTACTTACGTGGTCTAAATTTTCCAGGATGACCGAGCATAGCTTTTGTGCATTTTCCTTTAGGAGTTTAATTCCTTCGGGAGACATGGGCTTCTGACTAAACAATTTTGCAGCAGTCCCCTCTATGAAGAAGCTGCGCCCAATTAAAGACGACAGGACAGCGCGAGGATCCCTGACCAGATGAACAACCAAACAATCAAACGTACTAGGATCTGAGCGACACACCTGCTCGAGTTCATGAATTCCAAGTCGCGTTTGCATGATCTTGGTGACTGTGATTTTTCGCGCATTACAAGTTTCTCTCAACAACTCTTTGGTGGATTGTTTTGATGGACTATACCATGCATTGAAAGGTTTTGCCCATTCAGGGAAAACAAGTTCTCTTGTTCTTTTTTCTTGAAAGCCACACGTGAATACGTCACGAAGCAGAGTCGACAAGTCATTCCTGAAGGCGTCGTTCGTTGACTTTTGTAAGGCACGCCACTCACTCGTATTAATTTCTCTTCTAAGACCGTGTAATGGTTCATAGAGATAAAACACATCCGGGTGTAGATTAAACATATTTCCCACAACTGTCGATCCAGAACTAAAATGTGTTAACAAGATCACATTTAATCTGGTTTTGGTGCGGTTAGTTTTCACTTTAGATGTTGGTAACACAAACTCGTTTCTTGTCTCTCTCTGTGGAGTCACATTTAATCTGCTTTTGGCCATAGCGGTGTTACTGTTTAGTTCAGATGTTGGTAACTCAAAGGTGTTTTTTGTCTCTCTCTCTGGCATCCTTACCTTCATGATCTCAATTCTTTGACTGATGTACATCACAATCACTACAAGAATGAAAGTGACAACTGCCACAAACACTTTATTGCCTTTGGATGCTCTCGTCAGCTTCTCTATCAAGACAAAAGAGTCTGATTAATTTGTGAGACATCAGTTAGTTCAGAAAGAACAGATTTTTTTTGCTATGCAAGCACTCCCAGTTGACTTTATGTTCACACAAAGATCTCAGTTCTAACATAACACGTACAATGAATGTCAAAAAGAAACACAAGCATACAATGTAAGCCTCAACGCATCAGAAGAACAAACACAATCATTCTACTTATGCTGTCCTCGCTAGGAATAAGAACAAGTATAAGCATATGAGACTTCTCGCTGCCGCTAAGAATTTTATGTTTGTGCTTTGAGTAAAGCAACGCTTCTTTACATTGTTTGTCGCCGGTCTCGCAACAGAAGAGTAGAATAGTCCAGTGTATCTTTCTTGTTCCATTTTAATGGGGATAACTCATAAACATAAGCAATAACAACATCCTCAGAAGCTTTTCGTGGACTGTAGTTGGCCATGGACTGTGAGTCTTGCGAATTCAAAGCGCGCAGTTGCACTTGGCTTTTCAGTTGCGCTCGGCTTTGGCCTTGTCTTTCGTTTACTTTCTGAGGTTGCCAACATTTTTGTTGTTTTGAGAGACGCAAACAGATTTCCGTCGACATTTCCTTCCCTTTCAGAGTCATAAAGAGGATCGAAAAATTACTGTTTATTGCTTGGCCTCGCCCCCCCCCCCCCCCCCCCCCCCAAAAAAAAAGAAACAAGAAAAATTCTGCACGGTCTTGTTATTGGTTTACTTCGATCCGTTGACGCTGAAGCAGTGACAGGTAGTGTGACAGTGAGATGTTAATTGTTGTGAGAACAGCTAAATTTCATTGGCTCCTCCATTTTATTGACTTTGCAAGCGGCGACAAAATATTATCTGAAGCAAGGTTGAAATTATTTGGAATCGACGGAAACAGTTGTTTGAACATCAAGAATAAACCTGAAGTGTGAAGCAATTAACTGCCATCTATCAGTGGAAAAAAAAAACTCTGGCAAGCAAAAAAGATACAGCCAGTTCAGATAACTTGTGAGTAACAGCACAGACTTTGTTTACTTTAATTTTAGCGTAGTGCACGCGATTGCTACCAGATGTCAAAATGTTACTAATTGGCCTGGAACACTGCATACAGAAAAATATCAACTTTTTTCGAACTAAATTTTTATTTCACTGTAAATATTATCAGTAAAAGTGAAAATGACATCCCAGATGCCGGCTTAGTGTGGCGTTACACACTTTGTGTAAGCCGCACAAAAACTAGAGCATAAATATTAGAACCAGGCAGCATTTTATGTAGGTTACGCCAAAGATCTTCGGTGTGGATGTCAAAAGTTTGCGGCATACTCCCGTATGATCACTGTCGGCGTATTTTAACTAGCGTACAGATGACTTGTTTTATATTATAAGAACCTTGGCGTAGACTTTTAAAACCTTGGAGTATCTTCGGCATTGAATGTACAGGGAATGCACCCTGGTATTAGAAGACAGTCTGATCAACTGAAGATTTGACTTGGCATATTTATTACTATGTTATTTCATACCGCACAACTTGCACGGCTCTCGTCAGATAACTTAGCCAAAATAATGTTAAATTACAACATAAGACTGGTCAATATATACACACAACGATGAGTGGAAAAATATACAAAGTATAAAATTACAACGGTTCGTATCGCGAAACAACAGACACTTCAAATATGCGTGACAATTTAAGTTTCCATAAAAGAAATTAAATGTGGCATTGTTTCAAATGAAAATATACTGGAAAAGCGAAAAAGTATAAAATTACAACGGTTTCTGTTACAAAACAATGGACGCTAAAAATCTGCGCAAGTACAGAAGTTTCAGTTTGTACGTTTGTATGTGTTATGTGACGTCTCTAAAATTTTGAGGAGGATTTTGTTTTCCTGTCTACAGGAAGTTATTAGTTCATTTTGTTTGTTCAGTGTAGCTAAATACGGCCTGCGAATTATGAAATACTTCTCCCATAGGCACAAATTACATTGATTGGAAGCGGGGTTATGTGGAGTGGCTTGCTTTAAGATCTTCCAAGTTATTTTGAAAGGCATTTTGGAGGCATAATTTTAGTGCATTTTGGTGTCTTTCAAACAAATTCCTCTTCAAAAAGATTTTGTACACAATTTACGTTAGCTTAATAAACACTGTCATGTCTGAACTGTTATATAGTCTATTTCTCAATCGATGGTGGATTTAAAATGTTTTTAAATACAATTAAAAACATTGAAAACAGCCTTCTAAATGACCGAATAGTAATGAAATTTGCTATTCTTGTGTACTCGTTGCATGCCTTTCTACCCGATTATTAGATGACGAGTGCCAACAAATTTTATTTCAGTTATTTGTAGACCAGACCTTCATCTAATAAAATATTAGCAACTCAATTTCAGATCAGGTACCAGTTTTGCGAATTCGTAACTTTCGTGGAGGCGCACGTGCGTGACATCGTTAGGAGAGTGTACGAAAAATATAGAATATGAAACAAAGTTGATTTAACGCTTAATAAAATAAACATGGTTACTGATATAAATTACGATCTGAACATGAGCTTGCTTCGGTAAATGTATGTTGCCACAGCTGGGTGCCTTGAGTTTCAGGCCCAAAATCAGTGTTAGTCTTACGAACAACGAATTAGTTTACCCTACGCTCCCTTCGGAATAAGTGGCCAAACACAAGTATTAAAACCAAGCCAAACAAACATGATTTTTAAAGGAGCTCTGTCACGGGGATTTTGCAGATTTTTGGTCTAAACTGTTCTGAAATAAGTGGTAGGCAACATAACCAATGAAAATCATTTCCTTTGAACATCTAAAGGAAGATATTACCTTAATATGTGGATAGAAATCTAACTACGGCTATAAATATTGATTTTATTGTAGACGTGCGGAAACAACTAGAAAAGTTTAGCTAAACTTTTCAAGCTGTAATCCATTTCCATCATAGCCATCTGCAGCTAAAGACGCTTTTTCACAGTTGCGGTGGTTTAATATAGCAATTGTTAATAAAAATGGACTATTATTTTTTGGTTTCCTTCGACACAAATATAAACTTTGGCAGTTCAAAAATCTGTTAAAATCCGTGACAAAGCCCCTTTAAGAACATGATGTTTTACTTTTGTAGAGAAAATGAACGAAGTCCGTTTCATATTCCGCCGATAATTGATCGGTCGGTTTTTACACGGAATGCTTCAATTCTGTAGCAAAAGTTTTCGCAAAACGTTTACGCCTTCGAAGCGGCCATCTTAAATCTGCATGAATGAACGAAGTACGTAAGTCAATATGAAATATACAAAATATGTTTTCAGATCCTTATGCCGCTGTTGGTATCGTGCTTTGAACTTAAAGGTTTAAGCCTTAATTTTCCAAGAGGCGTCCAAAAGAGTTATTCTTTTTTTCATACGCGAAGGCTGAGAAAAATAATGTCACCATTAATTATATCAGTGCATGTCTCCAGGCTGCATTTTATGTAGGTTACGCCGAAGATCTTCGGCGTAGGTTTCAAACGTTTGCGGCGTACTGGCATAGGATCGTAGTCGGCGCATTTTAACTGGCATACAGATGACTTATTTTATAAAAGAATAACAAAGAACCTTGGCATAGACTTTTAAAACCTTGACGTGTCTTCGGCGTTGGATGTACACGGAATGCAACGGTACCCTGGTGTCTACTGAAAGCGGACTTCTTATACCCCGTTCACACCAAAGCTTAAACATGTTTTGATAAACAGGTTTAATTAAACTAGCCGTTCACACTGCAGGCGCGTTTAACAAAACACGTCTTAAACCGTGTTTAACAAAACAACCTCGCGAGGTAGTTTAACAATCGTGTTTAATAAAACACATTCAAAATGGCCGCCGAGACAAAAACTCGCGGAAGAGTTTGGGAACACCAAGAAACGCTTCTTCTCCTTGAAAAGTGGGGAGATGAAAATATCCAGTTGCAGCTCAATTCATGCACAAGAAAAAAGCCTATATGGTTAGAGATTGCAGCATATCTTCGAGCAGCAGGGTATGAAGACAGAGATGACTGTAGCTGCAAGACGCGAATACATACCCTGATAAGCGCCTACAGGAGCTACAAAGACGAATGTAGCAAAACGGGAAATGCCACACCAAAGAAGAAGCCGGCTTTCTTCGACGAAGTGGACGAACTTTTGTCCGATAAGCCATGCACGAAGCCAAAGGTGATAATTAAGTCCGCAACAGTTTCCATCGATGGCGACAATGATGTCGAAAAAGCAAGAGCAGAAAACGTTGAACCCAACGTAAACATCCCAGGCTGCAGCCAACAAAACGTTGACAAACCTCCGAGAGTTGGTCCCAGTGTTGTCAATTGTGTGACAGCGGTGACAGGTAAGCGATATAAAATGCTCTCCGATTGGAGGGCCAGACAAAAGAATTGTTTCCAACAGCAACATGTGACGCCCGGTCGTCTGTGAAAATTTTCTTCAGTCTATGCGTATGCATGCATGTTTTTCATTTGCGTACAAGCAGACACAAGATAGATGTATCAGTAAAACAGTGCAATATTGAGATAAGTATACCACAAGTCAATAGATGTTTTATTTCTCTCTTGGCTGTAATGTTTATGCAACCGATTGAAGTTTTGCGGCCGCCATGTTGTTCCTTCAGGTTCAAAAGCCGATGAAACAAAGAAGTCGGAGCCCCGTCAGTCGGCCGTGTTGAAAGCAAATAAAAAGAGGAAAACCTCTTCTGATGTATTTGCAAAGTTCGACAAAGTGTTCGAGTCCTTTGTAGAGTATCAGCAAGCGGCGGACAAGAGCTTCCTCGAAGCTGAAGCTGCAAGAGAGAGGCGAGAGGAGGAGAGAGCGGAGAAGAGAAGGAAGGAGGATCAGGAATTTCTCCTGAAACTGGCGCAGGTTCTTCGCAAGTAGAACCAAGTAAGTACCTGCGTCAGTTTCCAGATTTGACATACTTTGCGAGCTGTTGTTAAATAAATTTAGAGTAGCTTACTGGTGTGAACGATAATTTGTGAAACTTTCATTCTTTGAGATTATATTTCCAATATAATTTTCTTATGTTTACACGAAATTTTACAGCTTCTGTTTTAAGTTTATTCGCTGTTATTTATTGCTCAAAATGTTTTGGCACATATTCATATACGCCATTTTTAATACCATTCAAATATTAAGCTTGGGCTCTCCTTTGCTGTTTTTAAATGTTGGAGAGATTATTATTATCGAGTCTGTGTTCATCTGTACCTCCACGGCTGAAGAATGGCTTTTCACTGTTACCTGTTTACCATGTATCCCTAAAATAACAAATCCGTTAAAATGCACCAGACATGGGTTTTCTCCTCAGGAAATGCAGTTATGTATGTATGTGTTAACTATTGAAGAATTTCATGCAATTTTTGTTAACCCCCTTAAGGCCGGGCCAAACGAGGATGAGGGTTGATGAGAGTTCAGACTCTCGCTCTCGTTTGGCATGGAACTCTCATGCGCTCTCATCGATTCTCATGCGCTCTCATCGACTTTGAACGTGCTCAAATTTTTCGTGAGAGTCGATGAGAGTTTTCTCTCGTTTGGCCCACACTCGCGAGTTGCATGAGAGTTTTTCGGTCAGCGGGTGGCCGTAACCGTCCAGCGGGCTCAAAAATACGACCTGTCACCGTTAAAATGTCCTGAAATGTCTCATAATCCTTCCTCGTCATTTCCCGGTAACTCGTGGTGTCCTCGACACGCAACTCTTCGACAATGTTGTTGAAATAGCCTTTCTCTTCTCGACACTTTATCCATTTTCTTGTTTTCCCACGCTTGACACGAACACTCTCTTCCTCCTCGTTAAACGTTAACAATAACAACACACTCGCGAAACTCATACAGCTTTTCTCTTGCGTACCAAACTGATTGTTTCAATTTTTTAATTATCAGCTTGCCGTCGCCATGTTTCTTTAAACCCAAGTTGCATTGCGTAGCTTGTCACGCAATGAAATTACGCGTCACTCTTGCCATACTCTCGTTCTCGTTTGGCCCGAGTTGATGAGAGCGCATGAGAGTTGACGAAAACTCTCATGAGAGTCAACTCTCATCAACTCTCACTCTCGTTTGGCCCGGCCTTTAAGCTGCTTGAGCCAATTTCAGTTTCGATTCAGTTTGAGAACTTAAAAAACATATAATTTTTCTCTTACATCATGCACCATCGAAAGTTGTGATTTATCATGTGTTCAACAAAATTGTAACTTTGCGTTAGCTTCGGAAAACTTCAGAAGGCTAGATCAAGTTAAAAATTTCTTGGAAGTCTTTAGATCAATTTTGGACATCTTCACAAGACATTGTGTCCATGTCAGAAATAATCTGAAATATTGAGGCCAACCACAGAAGTCTTTGGGAAGGTGTTGAGTCCACTTTGGAAATTTTCAAGCTTAAATTGAAAAAAGTTTGAAAGTTTTTGGGTCAACTTTGGAAATCTTGAAAAGTTATATTTGGGTGAATTTTTCCGAAGTTTTTGGATTGACTTGGGTGGGACACATCAATTTCTTATATCATTGAAACAGCAAGATATGGCATTTAAGTTACTCACAAAAAATTCAATTTATTTGTGATTAACCATACACTCAGCTCTTGTCCCAGTCAGAAGTGAGTAATTTTGTACTGTAAGAAATACATCCTCCCCTTACTGCTCTCAGCTGCCTGGCGTTTACAGGTCAGTAGAAGTTCAAAGTCAGTTTGAAATTAATTTTCACAAGAATTTTTTTTTTTCAAAAACCTTAAGTTTGATGCGACTTACGTAAATTAATTCCAAGTTTCTAAAGGAGCAGTGTCACATCATGGAATTGAATTGGACCAAAACAAAGCTACAGTATCTTTTTAAACTAATACCAACTGCATGTGACTGCACTGCCCCAGCTATGATATAGTATTATGATAGTGTGGCATAAATTATTTTGTGTGAGTTTAATTTGTAGAATGCCAATGTCTTGCATTATGCAGGAACAAGTTCAGCCAGTTTGAATTTCATAGTTTACTGCTGGAAACATTTTTTTTTTTTGCATTTCTATATGTGGTATTTCATGTAAAGTACTTTTCCATTACAATTCAGGGATGTTGTGGTTTCCCTTTATACCTGCTTGAGTGACTGATTTCGTCTCAATTCAGTAAATTGAGAAGATTTTTCGTGCCACACTATAATTTGGAAATCAGAATAGAGTACTCTTTTCGTCTATATTAATTGTTTAAACAAATGTAACAACATAGCTACAACAGCTAAATGTTCTGTCTATAAGTTCAATGTATGATTTTAAAAAAGAAAGTATTGCAAATAAAGCATTTTTACATTGAAATATCTTTAGCTGCACAATTCACTCATACTTGTATGGAATAAGTAAAAAGAAAGAATGAAAACTAGACTCTCAGTCAAATAAAAGGGACTGTTCAAGTTGTTTCCAGTGAGCGGTTGGAAATGGCACCTCACTACTGATATATCCATTGTGAAATTGTGGAGGAATAAGAAATAATGACTGCTGCCATGTGATTCTCCTACACAAATAGACTACAGTGCAGAGCATATGCTCTGTAAGAATGTCCTTGTGAGGTGTTCAGCCACAAAGAAGCATTCTCATAGCCCACCAAAAATCCATGCACAACAGACTATTACAGAAGGTAAGTTCAAGAATTTTCACAGTCCATAAGAAACCTTGCAGCCACTCCTCATTAAAGTCCTCACCCATGACTTCACAGAAATTGTGCAACACACAACAAGCACCAATAACAAGACATGCAGTTTCAACATTGAGGTCCAGCCTCTTTGCAATGCTTCTGAACCTACCCTTCAGTCTTCCATATGCATTCTCAACCACCACTCTTGTCATGCTGAGGATCTTGTTGAAATTGACTTGTTCTCGTGTGAGGTTTCCACGGTCAGTATACGGCTTCATCAGCCAGTCAGTGAGTGCGTATGCCGAATCTCCTAATATCAAAGGTGGAACTCTTACTCCTGATATTACTTGGGACAAGTCGAGAGGCAGGAAGGTCCTCGCACAGCAGTGGGAAAACAGCGGTGAATTTCTAAAAACGCGTGCGTCGTGCACTTTCGCCGGCCATCCAACAAATATGTCCACAAAACGATAGTTGCTGTCAACCAATCCCTGTAGTGTTACTGCATAAAAACCTTTCCGATTCACGTAGTCTTCCGAACTTTGGAGAGGTGCAATAATAGGCACATGACAACCGTCAAGAGCGGCCACTACCTGGGGAAAGCCCGCACGATCTCTAAAGCCATCGATCTCATCCTGTACTTCTTGTTGATTTTGGGGAAAGTAAATATACCGTGAGAGAAGAATACCTACAAGAACCTCGCATACTTGTTTGACGATGGTGCATACGGTGGATTTTCCAACGCCAAACAAGTTTGCAATGGTCCTGTAGCGAGCGGTGTCGGCAAGCCAATACAAAGTTATTGCAACCCGATGACGAACTGCAATGGCTTTCCGAAAGTTCGTGTCCCGTTTCGCGATGTGGGGTGATAGTTCGGCACACAGGTATTCAAATGATCCCTTTGACATCCGAAAGTTCTCTACCCAATCTCTGTCACACCATCCCTGGCAGGTCTCTTCCCAAAAGGACTGCGACCTTGGTTTGGTCCAAACTCGACGTAAATATGGGGCGTACTGAAAGAGTTGCCGCGTAAATAACAGGAAAAAAACAGAGGATACAAGACGTCTGCGGCGGAGGTAACGGTTAAGTCGTCTCTTGGCACGTTTTTCGCGATTTTCGGCGATTTTTCGGCTTTCCTTTATCCTTGTTTCACACAACAAAAGTGCAATACTTCCCACATTCGCCATTTTGTTTACATTGTGGATGACATTTTACGTCAATTACAATTACACGAACGTGAGGCTGAGCATGAAAATGAGGCTGAGTTGATGTCAGCTCCAGTGTTCTGTGTGAACGGGTTGATTAGTTAACCAGGTTTAATTAAACATGGTTTTATTAAACTATGTTTAATTAAACGTGTTTAATTGGTGTGAACGGGGTATTAGTTATCTTCAGTGCACTTTGCATAGTTATCAGGCTAAAAACCCAGTAAAATCAATTAGATACCTTTGCTTCCACTGATGCAACCAAGACCACTTTTTATGCAGATACCCAAACAACGCCACATATACCGAATCATGGTTGAATTTCCACGTCGCACTCGCCTGCGTGAACGTTTACTATGCACTACTATTCGTGTAACTATTTGTGCTACGCACCTGTTCTGTATACAACCTCGTGAGAGAGTCTGGGTACGAGGTTGTTCTGTATGGCCGTCCTATGACGTAATCACCCTGCGAGCAGAGCCCTTTCTTGAAAAGAAAGGGCTCTGCTCGCAGGGTGCTTTTAACTTCCCTGCGGCTGAGAATTGGGAAGAAAAAGAGGCTCTGCATAAATCGTGTCATTTCTTTGAAGTCGCCGCAGCCCCAAAATTTGGGCTGGTCAGTCCAGATAAAACCGGTTTTGGCAGCGCGGGCATATATTTTTAGAAAAACCGACGGTCAAAACTGAGCCCACGGTACGAAAGCAAAATGGCGGCGAAGGGTCCGGCGAAGGCTGTTTCGCCGAGTGAAACTGTTGACCGGGTTCTCCTTCGTGTTTTAGCTAGGTCGCCTACTGTGTGTAATTTGAGTAAACAACAGTCAAGTGCGTTAAAGTTTTTTATTTCGGGTTCGGATACTTTTGTGAGTTTACCAACTGGTCACGGGAAATCATTGATTTACCAGCTCGCCTTGCATAACTAGTATGACATTAAAACATGCAGCAAAATAAATATGCAATGGTTTCATAAATAACTGATTCATTTGGCCCCACAATATTTCAGAAAAATTTAATTTCACCGTAAATATGGTACTGCTTTTACAAATGTTATTCTATTTCTAAACACCTTTAAGTTTGCTGTGTGTATTGTGTTACTGAGTCATAGCTGATGCATGTACCTTGTAACCTGTGCGAATTGCATGCCAGTCTTCATTTTTAGGCCATGTTGCATCAAGTCTCTCCAATGTTGTTCTTCCATCAGCCCTTGCCTTCTGGATGTTTCGCGATCGTTCCTCAGTCAGTTGGTCTCCACCAAAGAAAATTAACTCTGCAGGAACTTTGGTAGGACAAAGTGGTTCTTTAGTGTTGTCTTGGAGGGGCACATACTTCTCCTGGATGGTTTCGAGTATGTCCATCATGTCCTCATTACAACTTTCATTTTTAGGAAGAACTCCAAGTGGTACCTATAATGCGTAATGTTATTTAACATATGGTCATCAATTGAGATGATTGCTACATGATGTAGCACATTTATCTTATCTTCATGAGCATTAAATAATTTATCTCCTCAGACCACAGGCATACCATCCTATGTTTGTTAGTTCACAGCACCCCCATATAAATATATTTTTCAAAATTTCCACAATGATCACTACTGAAAATAATGTATCTAAGCTTCTTTAAATTGGCTTTTAAGTGCTGTAAATTTGTAATGAAATGAAGTAGCTATAGAATGCAGACAAGAACAGGGAACTCTTATGAAAATGAGTCAGGGAAAGATATTTTTTGGTTCCATGCAAGAGACGGCAGCTGATTCATGGGTGTTTAAGTTGCATGCCTTGTCTAAACATATGTATATCTCGATCTACACAAGTGGAACCTTGAACCTATAGAACTGCTCTTGTATGCTTCAAAATGCCCCCCAAACAAACTAAACATTGCAAAAATATTTCCACTCCATTTTATTGCAAATTCACAGCAGTAAAAGCCAATTTAAAGAAGCTTTGATACATTATTTGCAATAGTGATCATTGAGGAAATTTTGAAAAATATATTTATATGGGGCATGCTGTGACATAACAAACATAGGATGATAAACCTGTGCTCAGACTAAGGTCTATAAATATGAAAAAATATAGTTACATATAAAAAAGGTGCGAAAAATGAGCATGACTAAAAATTTGTTCTTTTTTCCTTTCTATTGTGTGAGGACCTTGTTGGATTCATCGGTTTTTTTGACATCCAGTGGTTGGACTTGTCTATTTTAAGTTGAACATGTTCTCATGGTTGCTGTACAGATGTCATTTTTTCTAGTGTTTTTACCAGAGCTTTTTCCTAGTGTTGTTATGATAGCTATAGTTCTGATTTGTTACGACTTAAATAAAGGTCAGGCTGCGTTGTTCAGCTTGGCATTGCTCCCAGTTGTGTGTGAGAAATATGCTTACACTGCTGATGCTACTAGTATCCAAAGACAGGCATTTCAGTTACTAAGTTACTGGTATACCAGCTGTGAGCTGCCTCTGTCTGTTGCATTTTTTGTGCAACAAAACATTTCCTTATACCACAGAGATTCACATGATCTTGCCCCGTACAAAGAAAATGACTCATATGAGGAGGATTCAATATTACATAGGCACCACATTTCAGTTAAAAATTCAGCTGTCACTTACGTTTCATTGATAAAAAAAAAAGCTGGCACCTGCTTAGCTAAGCTAGTGCACACAAATACAATTATTGTACACACCTCTTCCACTGGTTCTGTCATAATTTGGCTGTATTCATGAGGGATGTGGTAGACAACAGCCTTTTTCAGGAAAGCAAATTCCCTAAAATGCTTAACGAGGACACGGGACCACAATACAGTAAAGTCCTGTTTCAGATGCAGAATTTCAACTTGTGAAGGGAGAAATGTTGATATTGGGACATCATCTAAAACAACAACAACAACAAAACTTAATGACTTTACATTCATATAATGTTTATTATCATTCAATTGGCAGCTCATTTTCAAGAGTTGTGGGAGAGCATTTGATTTGTCTACTAGACCCAGCTGAAAACAGCTGGAATACAAAGAAGGCAACATAAATTTTTCTGGTTGTATTTTGGCAATATCTGAGAATTGGATGGAGAACAGTTTGTTTCATTGAAGGCAAAGTTACACTTTCATCTGGATCACTTCAGCAATAAAGCGTGAAGGATGGCCTAGTGGTTAGGGTGCTGGGTTCAAATCCTCCTCCCTGCTACTAGATGGTTTGTCTTCGGTGGTCCCGAATTCAACTCCTCCGTGCTTTGTATATAGCCAACTGGTCAGCGTCCTGCCAGTTGGGATTTTTAACAAGTTTCTGTTTGATTTGTAATATTTGTTTCACTATTTACAGTGCCCTCAATTAGTACAGCCGTGCTAAATAAAGTGATTTATTATTTATTATTATTATTATTCCCACCAATTGTGCAAAACAGATTCAGTCACAATTATTGGATGAGGTTGAGCAAAATATCATCAGGGTGGTCCTTTTTTTTGGAGGGGAGGTGAAAAATCTGTTGCAACAAACTTTTCACTTAAACCTCTTTTGTCTGCAAGCAATTTCTTATTTTTCTGAAAACCATTTTTAAAATTTTCTTTTACCTCCCTACCCATCCCAAAAAAGGTCCATGACTTAGTTTTGATATTTGGAAAAGTCTAAGACCTACATGTATAGTTTTCTTACCTAATGTTCTCTCATGTACATCTGGTAGATGACTTCCAGTGGCCTGATCTTTAAAAGCAACAAGATTGAACCAATGGAAAGACTTGTTTTTGTTGTTATTGTCCATATGACGTACTTTAACTTCAAGATCAACATTGTCTCCAATTATTTGATAGGAAGGGTAGTTATTTTGTGACTTTCCACAATCAATAACTGCTTCAAGCATACTTGTTTCATCACATCCCAGCTGGACAATGTCCTCCAAACACTGAACTACAACATCCTTTGTCACTCCCTTCTCCTCAAGCATCGAGCATGTGCTGTATAACACAGACTTTGGCTTGTAATTGCAGCAAAAATTCAGCCCAGTAAAATCAAGAGTACTACAATGATCACTGTTCTTAGAAATCTCCATGGGAATAGAGGGTGTGGATGGATTTAATTCCTGGAGGAACTCTTTCACCTCTCCGACGCAAGGCAGCTGGGGAAGATATGCTACTTCTTGTAGGTGATCTTCAACTAGTTGAAAGCAGGTTTGTTTCTGTACCACTGACTCACACTCCTTCTTCCAAACCTGGACCAGCTTGTCAGAATCCTGGCCAAGGGCATGGGCTTTCATAGACAATGATGTTGGTGACATTACCAGCCCATGCTTAAATAAAGTTTCCAAACCCTAAGAGTCATATTTAAATAGAAACAGTTTTTCAATATTGAAATGAAGAGAAACTAGGCACAATAATGGACCTAATGACCAAATTCCATTAATTTATTTTCATTTTACTTTTGATTGATAAATTTGATTTATAATCACTGTCATAAACCATTACCGGTATGTCTTAATGCCGTACTATCAATATTCGGTGGAGATTTATTAGTGCAATACAAGAATATTTTCACCAAACTCTGATAAAATGAGTGCCAAGGAACTGAGATTAAATGGTTGTAAAGATCCCTGCATATCCAGTCGATGGAAATTGATGATCAGAAAACAAATTGATCAAAATGAGCTAATTGGTATTGGTCAATCGATGATCAATTGATAACCACACGAGATTACCATTCATTGATTGTTATCAATTGGCAAAGCAGTCTCGAAAAGATGTCACATACGCATGATTATGAGTTTGGAGCTTTGATATTTCCCAATTAAATTTTTGCATAATAATATTAAGCACTTAAAATACTAAAATCATTCATTACCAAAGTCCCTGCGCCTGCATGCCTCAAAATCAACCCCAATCTGTAAGTCAATGCTGACATTTCTGGACATCTTGAATGTAGAATTGCGCTGGCCACAGTGGGAACAACCACCTCTTCGGCTTTTACTTGGGGTTTGTCCTGTGATCTTCTTGACTTGCATATCTTTGACAATAGGCTTGTTAAGGTGGGTACTTTCTGTAACATTTCATTTTTTAGATTCTGGAGCTTAAAATCAATTAAAGCAGCGGGGCTGGTGTTTCGTAAAATACTGGCACTGTCCTTCTTGCATAGGGCTTGGCATTCATCATCAATTTTATTAAAAACAATTTCTGTAAGTTCACATGCCAGTTCCTTATTCTTCATTGCCGTTTTCATGGCTGTTCTATTCAGTCCAAGGGCCAAATATTTTATCACCTGTGCATTGTCACTGTCACGAAGCACCTTCTTCTGTTTACCAGAAGGCCAATTAATGTTAACCTGAATGAAAAATGAAATAACCAAGCCGTCATATTAAACAGGCATTTGTATTAATAATAATATTACAGCAAAGCTGCTAGGGGCGTCACATTTCAAAATTTGGAAGCAATTTTATAGGCAACTGAACAAGAAAATACTTCTTTCAAAATTTTCTTACTTAGTGATATGGCTCTGTCAGGAATAGGAAAAATATATTCAAGATTTTGACCGAGGCAAGTTCCTCGGTTCACCTGTTTCTAGCTAGGGCCCTGGATGTAGCTAGGATTCAGGACATTGGCTGTTCTGTTAATTATGATAATTACATTGTACTTTTTTCGGAAGATTTACCTCAACAAATGCTTCTTCTTCTTCAGATGATATACCAACCACATTTGTAGATTTTTCTTTCAGATCTTCTTCGTTGTTACTGGTAGGACTAGAAGGAAACAGCTCTCTTTGTGGCCTCTTTGTATGGGAGGAATCAGACTAGAATATCAAAAGGCATTCAGTTTACATTAAAATTTCTTTAGCAAAACAATCCCGCTAGTATAATGACAGTGCGACTGGCCACCTAAGCAAATTCTCTTCCTTCATTAAATGCCAACCGATACGAATGTCGTGAAACTGCGTGAAATTGTGAATAAAGTCAAACAAAATAACCAGCATTTTGTCCAAAGTCTATTGATTTGAAGTATCAGCGCTCGTCAAAAAGAAATTCATTACCTGCTAACGATTGCTTTCCTAATGAGAATAAAGCCGAAAATTCGGAAACATATCAGTTTCTTAAAATAATCATCCTATTTTTAAAACGAAGAATTACCTTGACAAACTGGATTTCT
The DNA here is from genome assembly GCA_963693305.1 of Meandrina meandrites. NCBI lineage: Eukaryota > Metazoa > Cnidaria > Anthozoa > Scleractinia > Meandrinidae > Meandrina > Meandrina meandrites. Next base: position 17,223,545 of record OY855916.1, on the reverse strand, counting down.
GTTGAATTATCTACAGTGCCATTGTCATTTACATCAGGAACGACTGTCGATGCTTCCTTCTCAATGCCGTCAGAAAAAAACAACTGTCCGCTTAATCTAGATCGCGGTTTCTTTGCAGACAAAGGCGGTGGACTCCATTCCGCCAACCTTTTGCCGGAAGTCTCTGGAGTTGCTGGTAGAGGCAGGCCAACATTTTCTTTGTTTTGAACGGAGCCCGATCCCGCAAGGCTGTTTTTGGCGAATTTCTTTCGAAAATCCGTCAAATCTGTCTCCAAAACAGAAGACTTTTTTGCCAAAGACTGCACCCGTCTAAAGCAACTTTTGCAGACTCTGGAAGACTTCCTAGGATTGATGTTGTGTTGAATAAGTTCGCCAATCTTCTTCGCAAGGTCTTCATGCGTTCGTAGGTTGTATGAACTTCCAGCACCGTATAAGTTTAAACCGCAACAAATGCAAGACGAATCACTTTGTTTTCCTCCCAAATTCCTTTTTCCCGACTTAAACGGTGTGCCTGGTGAGCATACACTATTAGTAGATGCTAAGACTTGACGCTCCTTTTCTCGACTTGTGCAAAACGCAGACATATTTGCTGCAAATTACACGACAAGTCTACGACAGCACTGTTGCCTTTCGCAGTAATTGGGGTTAATTGATTACCTGGTTGTATCCAGGCAACGGTTCGCGCAAGTCCTGGGGACGAGAGTGAAGTCACGCAAGCCTCGCGTAAGCCTCGCGCATGCTCAACAGAGATTTGACACGATTTGAGCAGAGCCCTTTCTTGAAAAGAAAGGGCTCTGCTCGCAGGGTGTGACGTAATGTGATATACCGTAAACACCTGCAGATTTCACCGTGGTAAAACGTAAAAAATAAGAAAAATACTTCAAAGATAAGGTTTTCATTTTCACTGTTCAAAGTTTGATACTTAACAAGTATTCTCCTGGTTTACTAAGTTATTTGGAACTTTACTAAAAAAGTTCTAAGTGTTTGAAAACGGCGAAATGCCGACTGTCGGCGCCATTGTCAAAGCAATTTTGTTTGGGTGCGGAGCATTTTAAAAGTAAAGAATCCCGCTTGAGGGAACTGAAAAATATATTTACCCTCAGCAGCTGTTTTACATATCCTTACTGATGCTTCCACGTTAACGTGAATGATTTCTCACGTAATAAGAAAACAAAAACAGCCTCCGGACGTTTGACCGCGGTGAACCCGCAGATAAGCCGCACCTTTTTTCCAAAAATTGTCGCTCAAAATCGGGGGTGCGGCTTATCTGCGGGAACATTTCAAAAAGGTGCCGTACATTTCAGTGAATTGACACTTTTATTGAAGCCTTTGTTAGCAGATCCTTTAAATGGTTTATGGCCGCTTTTCTAGAACAGGAAAACGTCACACAGCACAAAATTTCCATTCCCCCACAAGCTGTTTGCAGTGTTGACCACGGCCTGTAATAAACTTCAACAGTAATCGACCACGAGCGAGAAAATTGCACGTTACTCTCGAGTATTTGTGTGGTCGAACTTTGCTGTTTAGCACTTCGATGACAAATTGATTACAAAACTCCCTCTGTGCAACAAGTTTATCTCCGACAGTTGGCTCTCATCTTTTTATTTGTGGGTCACAATAGCCACGAACAGCAGAATCTCCCTCCATCTTGAAACTTGAGTAAACAAACATCGTTCTCGGCCTGGTCCCGTGTTCGATCTAATGCCTGGTTACTAAGCTACGAACGTTCGACAAACGAAAACACGCGTTCTTGTCAGTCTGTGAAAAAAAGTGTTGAATGAAGAAATACCTGTCAACAAGTACCAGAAAAAGATCAATCATATGTCAAAGTTAAAGTTAAATTGTAGGTAAGACTTTGATGTTCAATTCCGTTTCATTGCCATAGTGAGTTACATTCGACGAAGAAGACTTCTGAAGACTCTTTGAGAAAAAACTTTTTTTCCAAAATTTAAGTTGCTAAATTCAGGGTGCGGCTTATCTGCGGGTGTTTACGGTACTGAGCCAATCATATCATATCATGTGTTCTATCTAGTTCGGTCTGATCTTGGAGCAAAACTGATTTTTCGAGGGGTAGAGCTCGGAAGCAATATTTGACTTTGTAATTATGTTTAAAGAGTGATTGCAGTCCGGTTTTAGCCTACGTGTAGCCGTACCCACCCCCCTCCCTCCCTCCCTCCCGTTTTTCCTCGGGGGGTGGGTACGGCTACACGTAGGCTAGTCCGGTTTGCGAGCTGCGTGTTCCCGGCCGGCAGCCAATATTAAAGCTCCGCGCTTCCGATTATCCTCAAATCATTCAGATCGTTCAGTGATATTGCAGAGGCAAAACAAAATCCCTGAGAAGCAATGTAACCAATTTTAGTTTCGGTGCTGTTAAACTACCACTCAACCTGCGCAATATTTCTCTACTCTCAATCTTGTCCTGGTGCCGCTACGGTCATTGAGTGTGCCTCTGTTTTTAAAGCGCTTTCGTTCTTCCAGGCGGCGTCGTTACTTTTTCCGCCAGTGGGGGGCTCGTGGCGTTATCGCTCCTGTCAATGGAGATTGTCTTCTCCTCCGCCTGTAATTCTGTCTCTAATCTGAGTCTCCTCTGTTCCTGTGTTGTTGGCTCTAATCTGAGCGTTTGTGTTGGCTCTAATCTGAGCATTCCGTTTGTCCCCTCTAGTGCTGGGTCTCCTTAATTGGTGTACTGCACAGAGGTCTTTACATGGCTCTAATCTGAGCGCTTCTTTCTTTGTTCTTATCTGTGCGTCTGTATTGGCTCTAATCTGAGCGCATCTGTTTGTTCTGTCTCCTCTTGTGCTGGGTCTCCTTAGCTGGTGTACTGCACAGGGGATCCTGCATGGCTCTAATCTGAGCTTCTGTGTTTTATGTCCCTTCTGCTGGGTCTCCTTTATTGGTGTACTGCACTGAGATGTCTTGTTTTGTTGGTGTAAATATTTGTCCCTGTTTTGTCTATTTTGTTTTTGTTTGCGTTGTTCTGTTAAGTCTTGCTGTTTGTTTCGTGTGTCTGGGAATATTGGGTTTGGGTAATTTTTAGGTGGAGGTTGGGTTCGATTTCCTTGCGAAGTTGGCGACATGGTTGTCCCTCCGTTTTGTGCTTTGTGACCATCTTTGTGGCCTTGCACCCCCACCACGGGATGGGTTAGCCTGTAGGCCAGGAAGCATTGCACCGCCCCTCGGGGAGCTTGCCTGTCCAAACCCAAAAACACACAAAAAAAAAACAAAGGAAAACAATATAATCAGATGTCAAAATGCATATTGAACAGTTTATATGAAGTTTATCGTTTGTGTAAAGCTTAGTTTTATGACCTTAGGCCATTTGTCTTTCGTGTAGAAAGTATTTTACCTCCATGTTCGAATTGTTGAAATAATTTTTGGATGCATAATATATTTAGTGCAAGGCAACCAAGCATGTTAACCAAGAGTACAATCCCGTTTTCTCGAAGCAATTTTCGTTTCCCTTGGATAGTGCTTAAAGTGCCCCTGTGATCAAATTTTCGATTTGTATTTTTTTACATGTTCGTGTACAACTAGACGTCCTTATTCATCTTGCCAAATTTCAATCCATTACGAACATCAGAAGTCATTTTATTTTAACATTTAATTCCGAAAATTTACGGCCGCCATTACAAAACCCTGTTCCAAGGTTTGGTTGCAAATGAGAGAAAGTGACGTCAAAGGCTCAAACATACCTCACGGGTTGAAATTTTAATAACAATCACATGAACATAGAAAATTGCACGAAGAACACGTCCAAAGTTTTTGTTCCTTTTCGCGTGATTTTGAACACTTATTGTTATTCTCATTTCAACCCGTGAGGTATTTTTGAGCCTTTGACGTCACTTTCTCTCATTTGCAACCAAGACTTGGAACAAGGTTGATTAATGGCGGCCGTAAATTCTCTGAATTAAATGTTAAAACAAAATGACTTCTGATGTTCATAATGGATTGAAATTTGGCAAGGTGAGTAAGAAAGTCTAATAGGACACGAAAATGTAAAAAAATGAAACTCAAAAATTTGATCACAGGGGCACTTTAAAGGATAAAGTTTAATCCGAACAGTTGCATTGTGACTGATATATAAACAACGAATACAAGGAAATTTGCGACGTAATATTTCGGTATTAAATATTGTACACCGAATTAATATATATCTTTGACCCATGAAAAGCGTAAACCATGAAAGATGCGATCCACATATTTACTGGAAAATCTGGAAAAAATAATAATCGTCGTCTTAAACATGATAATGAGACAGGTTGCATCAATTATGCTCCTAAGGCTCTCAAGGAAGAAAATATCTTGATTATCAATAAAGAGAATATTACTAAACTTATCAATTCTGTTTAGTCTCTACCCAGAGTCCCATTCGGGCATTTCGTTCGTGGTTTATGCTTTTCACACGGTCAACGGTATATAATTTATGTTAAGACACCATATAGTCGCCCTGCAGCTTTGCTTGCAGTTAACATTTATTTACTGCTGTTTTCTTGCGGTTAGCATTTTACCCTGTAGTTTGCTTGCAGTTAACATATATTTACTGCAATTTGCTTGCGGTTAGCATTCATTTTGTGGTTGGGTGACTATATGTTTTTCATTGTTGGCGGCCATGTTGACTTACCATGAAGTATATGCCCGGTCAACATTTCTTCAACGAGTTGTATACGATCTCCCTACTAAAAGAGTCATACAAAGTGCGGAAAGTTTTATGTTGTTAGAGATTTTGACGCCAACGCCCTTTATTCGCACACCTCGTTTTATTACGTAACCCTGAGCTGAATTAAAGGATCTTTAAAGTTGAATGCTTCAAGGAATTTATAAACATCAACGGTAAAAACCAGCATATAAGAACGTGAAGTTTCTCATTCTTTACTCCAACTTCCTGATCTTAGTCTTAGTTGCGTTCGACGATAGGAGAACGCATCCTAATCTTGTGGTGACCTCTGGTCCCGTGGTTGTCCTGTGAAAGCGCAAGCGAAAGTCGTTCTATGTCGGTATGTCGGTATGTATGTCGGTATGTGGCAGGATGGCCTCGATCTCATGCGAGAAGACATTAGAATGCCCGATTCCCTCTATGGCGCGCGCCTGCAGGGATTCACGGTAGTTGTATTCATCGTTGCTAAGTCTCGTGCTCTCTCGTGCATGGTTTGATGAATACATCTACCATGATTCCCTGCAGGCGCGCGCCATAGAGGGAATCGGGCATTGCGTTACATCAACGTCAACAATGACATTAGCCGCAAAGACAGCGCGCGCAAAAAGAATTCTATTAGTATAGGTAATCACATGATTTCGAGTGCAATTAGGAATAAATAAGCACGAGTAAATTTTTCAAAGGCTAACAAAATTGCACGAGCCCGTAGGGCGAGTGCAATTTGTAGTCTTTGAAAAATTTACAAGTGCTTATTTATTCCTAATTGCACGAGAAAAATCATGTGATTACTAATTAATAATATACATGAAAAAAGGGACAGAGAGAAAAAGAAAACCAGTTGAATTTTGACACCGCGCGCCTTTTCTGATTTTTCATTCAATTGATTGGTTGAAGCACAGCAAACACATGTCAAGTTCAAACTTTCACAAGAGCGAAATATTCAGATTCATTCGGTTGTACTGTAAACTTGGGAATTTGTGGTTTTTAAAACGTTTTTGAAGCACAGCTCGGTTAACAATGACCGACTAAAGACAATGTACATATTAGACTGTGAAAGCTCGGCGTAAACTAAAGAATTGAACGGCGGCCGTTTTGGAAACCGAGATGTAAGCTTCGAGCGGCCAAAGATGAAAGAAACCTGGCAGTTGATAAATGCAAAAAGCCACCACAAACTACAGATATGTAAGTGCTTCTGGCGTTTTGGCACCAAAAAAGTCCTACTGTCATAGCACGTCCACTTCTTCTTCGGTTGAACTTCGCGCTTTTATAGTTGGACGTTTTCCCATGACAGACCGGCGAAGAACTTGGTCGGCGAAGAACTTACTTGCCGGATTGAAAAACTTGTATCCTTGTTTATTTATGTGCCTGTCGAGTGTAGCTATTATCATTCTGTAAGCGGTCTGGTTCCAAGACAAGTTGTCACTGTTTTCTCCTTTTACTTTAGGGCAGAACTGTCAGTTCGGCTTGCCGGCTCGTTTTCCTCTATTTTGTTGGCGATATTTTTTTCTCTTCGCTTGACGTTTTCCGTACATTTAGCCAGAATGAGGTGCTAATAATTGTATTTGGTTTCTTAGAACTATCTTTTAGGTGTTTTACTGTTGTTTACCTAGCGAAAACCCCGGTCGTTGTTTTCGTCCGCGTCTATTTGTAATTTGCACTGGTGTTACACTTTTTGCACTGGTGTTACCTCTGAACTGCACTCAGTCTCAGCCAATCAGAATCGAGTAATTTTTTCATGTATATTATTAAGCGGATAACGGTAGGCTGTAAACAGAGGGTCTGAATGGGGGTACCTCGATAACACTAAACACTTAATTTTTAGGCTCTGTAACATGAAACAGCAAAATTTTAGGCATTTTAACACTAACAGTAAAAAGTTCACTGAAACAGTAAATTTTATCCAGAAAGAAACAAAAACGGTTTGACAAAAGCCAACATTGTTTTTTTAGTATATCAAGACGTTTTCCGCCATTTTCCGACGATTCCCGATCATTTCGGAAGATTTCCGAAGACAAACGATGATCACCGGAGGACTACCGAAGATGTCCGCAGGCTCTCGAGGGTATCCGAACAATATTGAAGATTTCCGAAGAGAACTCAAAAGTTCACAAGCCGACTTTGGTCGGGCGTCCTGTCATATCCTTTAGCCTTTAGCCTTAACACAAACATCCCGCAGGAGGAAGTAAATTACTTTAGTATGTCAAGCATGTGAAACCTTTCATGACAAAAACCCTCCTATAGCTACACATTAGCTTAGACAAATGCTGAGCCTAATCCTAAAAGAAAATTCCTTCCATTTTAATGGAAAAAGCTATCTCCAAACACACGGAACAGCCATTGGCACTTAAATAGCCTTTGCCAATATTTTTATGGCAAAAATAAAAAAGGAGATCTTGAGGCAAAGCGCTAAGAAACCACTATTGTGGGAAAGGTTTATTGGCGATATCTTTAATTTGTGGGACACAAACAAAGAATACATTCAGGTTTTCATTGAGAAATCAAATTCTTATCACCCTACAATCAAGTTCACCGATGAAGTCTCCGAAAATGAAACAACACTCTTGGACACAACAGTCTATAACGGAGAGCGATTCGAGAATGAAAGCATTCTAAATGCGCGTTCACATTTCAAACCAACTGAAACCTTTCAGTGCACTCACTTCAACAGCTGTCACCCACAAGGCGTTAAAAAAGGCTTTTTCAAAGGAGAAGGTCTCACACTTCTAAGAACAAACTCTTCAAGAGTTACTTTTACAGACAACATTAAAAAAACGTGCCTTATTTCTAGGGGTTATCCTAAGAAATTGGTGGAAAAGATCCTCTCAGAAGGTAACTATACAGACAGACAAACAGCTCTAACAGAAACAGAACGCACAAAAAGCTTCTACCCTTTGTGACGCAATTTTAACCATCATTACAATGTTTGGAAAGCATACTAATGGACAAATGGCATTTAATACAAGAACAACCATTACTCAGACAGATATTCAAGGAGCCTTCCTTGATTTCTTATAGAAAAGGAAAATCGCTTAAAGACATGCTTGTGAAAGCAAAACTTTAAAGGCTGTGGAACAACACAATGGACACGCAGCAGGAGTTGCGTAGCTCTGTCAATCCCCATTTTAGTCATGATTTTTGAAGAGCAGGTAAAACTTTACAATGTTATAAGACGGAAAAAGCACTCCAAACAATTAACAGTATTTTTTCCGGAAACAGTAAACATTAAAAAAGGCCATTATAACAGCAAACACTAAAAAATGTGGGCAAATAACACTAAACACTAAACCCCATTCATACCCTCTAAACAATTCTTGCGCTCAACGGTAGCAATACGCATCCTAATCTTGTGGTGGCGTGTTCTTCAATGGCAAGCATGGCGAACGCACTGCATAATCTATGATTACTCCTAGTTTTAAAATAATTTCCAAAAATCTTATCTTATTACGAGGAAGCATGATATTATAAGCTATGCGGTTTTTCGTTGAGCTTCCACGCCATATTCCCAACATTTTAATTTTTTTTCCTGAATTTTCCCGGGGGGGAGGGGGGGGGAGGCTCCCATTTGAAAGAGAAAGGGATGCTCGTCGTCTTGCTTAGGGGTGTAAATTTCAGATTTTGGTCTCGTTTAGGGTGTTCTTGACAAAATGTCATTATTTTTAGCCGTCAAGGTCTCGTTTAGGGTTGCACACGAAGAAATAACAAAAAAGAAAGAATTTTGATTCGTTATATGGTCTCTTTTAGGGGTCTGCATTAGCTTCGGCCACACCCAGATTGGTCTCTTTTAGGGGTTAAATTCAAAATTCCCGACGAGCATCCCGACCATCCCCGTTCCTTCCATATGGGAGTCCCCCCCCGCGAGGGGAATTTTACTGCGGAATATCGCGATCTTACTTTCCCCGTAGTTTCGTGACGGGCCGGTTTTCAGGTGCAAGAGAGACTGGGAATGAAAGAGAATTAAAAATGGCGGCGGGAAGCTTGAGGTTTTGTTTATGATGGAATATGGACCCATTTTGACGTCAAGCTATCGACGAAGAGGCCGTCTTTGGTATCACTCGCTTTTTGAAACATTTTTTCTGTCGTTTGGTTTTATTTGGGTGCCAGGAAAATGGCTACGGCGGCTGCAAAATACTAACATGGAGACCACGTGCATTGAAATCATCTGACAACAGCGTATTCCAAGAAAATGTTAAAACTATCAGGTATGCTCAAAAGCTCTTATATATAAACATTGTTTTATTTAATATTTCTTCTTGTCCTTTCTTATTATTGGATAAAGTTTGGCATTCAATTGACTTCGTTTATTTTACATGTAAGGGCCTGTTTACAAGCAGGTAGGGTTACCCTAGCGCCCACATTTCTTCTTTTTTTCATCGACGTGTTTACAAGGCAGCTAGGGTTACCCTAGCACTAGGATAACCCTAGCTGAGTGCTAGGGTTACCCTAGCGCCAGGGTAATCCTAGCGCCTTGTAAACGCTCTGCAAGGGATAACTTCCTACCCGGGCAACTTTATTTTGGCTCCAAGAAGCTAAAATATGTGTTTAAAAAACCGACAAAAACAGCAAATTGTGACCAAGAATCATCGTGTTCATTCACAATTTGTCATATTTTTGCACTGGAACGGAATTATTTTCGAATAAAAGCTGCGTAACGAAAATTGGTTTTGGCACTAAGATTATTACCCATTACATGCTTTATTTACAAGGTTAACTGAAGCATACCCGGTGATAGTTGACCCAGGTAGTAGGGTTACCCTACCTGCGAATTTTTGCTTGTAAACTCGGGCTATCTTCTAACCCTCTTGCTAGGGTAACCCTAGCACTAGGGTTACCCTGCCTCCTTGTAAACAGGGCCTGAGACTTGCAGTTGTATGTGTTGCGTGCTTCAGCTGAAAATTCAAAATCTTCCATCGTGAATGTGCGTCAGTTGTTTTGAATGAAAATGTTGAAGACTAATATTAATCTTTCAGATCTTTGTGTTTACTTGTAGCTATTACCCTGCGAGCAGAGTCTTCTTCGATCTTCCTAGATTAGTCGGGAAGAGGAAGAAGACTCTGCCAACGGCCTCGAGAATTCATATTGAGCATGCTCCAAAATCAAATGTAACCAAGCCTCGCTCAGCCTCACTCTCAAGTTGTGGTGAAATGACCGGCAAGAAAATACACTGCGAGTCTGAAATTAATTTATCGATTGCAGCGGTCTGCTCAAAACTTGTATTTGGTCGGCGATTGGGGAATTCAGGAGAGATATCGACGAGCATTGGTTCAGTTGGGAATTGGTTTTCCATTGATGCAAGTTCCTCTGCAACCATCGATCGTGCAGATTTGGTAAATCAACTATTTGCCATGTCCGGTCGGAAGCGATAAAAACATATTTTTGCCACTTCGAAAACTAAACAGAGACGTGATTGTGGTTCCGTGAGGCTTGAAATCTGCCAGATGTGAAGTTTACAGCGAGCAGAATTCGCTGCTTTTTTGAATACTTTGTACGAAAGCGAAACAGCCACCGTTTTCAACGATCGACTGTAAACAAGTTACCGTAGACGCAGAAAAAGTCAGCAATTCGTACAATTGATCATGCGCAACAGTGGAAAACCGGTCTGACCAGATCAAAACTGGTCTGACTCATCCATTTTCTCGGATGAACGGCAATTCAAAGAAACTCGAGGCCGTTGGCAGAGTCTTCTTCCTCTTCCCGACTAATCTAGGAAGATCGAAGAAGACTCTGCTCGCAGAGTAAGCTATAAAAGGAAAAGGAAAGATTGCCATGCTAATTATGCATACATTTTTTGAGCCTCGTTTGTAATGGCTCTACTGCCTTTCCTGTGTGAAAGATTCAGCTTTATATGAAACAAATTGTAAGCAAAATTAGTATGGAGTTTAATATACACATTTATTATATAAACTAGAGTGAATTACCAGGATTTCTCTTGCTAAGAAAAATCATATCTTCACATTATGAACTTGCAGCGAACGAGCAAATTCTTAGTGGTCCAACAGGTAATATAAATGGAACAGAAATAAGGCCCCTTTTAGCTGGCGACAGTGCTTATCCAATAACGAACTGGCTTGTGAAATCCTACTCGGACAGAAGACGAGCAGAGAAAGTTTTAAACCTAAAGTTTGGTGCACTATGATCTGTAGTGGAACGAGCATTTGGCATGTTGAAAGTTCGTTGGAGAATTGCATTGAAAAAAGTTGAACAAAAAACGAGCATCCTAAAAAAGACTATGATTGCTACGTGAGTTTTGCACAACATTTGTATTGAAAGGGTGACCTATGTGGCACGGATAACAACAATTCAATAACAGAAGATAAACAATTATATAAGACAATTATTTTGATGCTAAATCTTTAAAAATGTCAACTATGGCATTTGTTTGTTCCATTTGCCCGGCTGCTCTGGGTGTGACGGAACATTTCAGCCGATCGTTCAAATCTTGCGTTGTCCTGTTCCATACTCTTTCCACATATTTCAATAAAAGAACTCTGCCAGTCTGGAGTCATACTTTCTCACCTTTCTTTTCAGGCGGTTCTGATTCATTGAGAGAAACATTTACACTTTTGATATGCGAACCCTTGTTTACACTCGGCTCTGACATAAAGGTTGAACTCAATGTATGACCGAAAGAGGGGAATTATATTTGATGAGTTTTCTTAGGATTGAAGAGCAGAAATGTCTATCTAAAGCACAAAACAATTTACTATTTTTTTGTATTTTTGAGCTGAAGATTGACCGGAGTCAAGAGGCACTACATCTAGGTTCATATATCCTCTTGTGAATTCCACGCTACAATATAACACAACTTTTATAGAGGACAACAACAGCCTTTTTAGTGGATGAATGAAGCTCTAAAGATGAATACATGTACATGTGACATATTTTTTCTTTAAATTAGCTGTACGCTTTTCAATTTTGGATATATTTGAACTGCAGCCAGTAGTTATCAAGTAAAATTACAGACAAGTTTTACGTTTTACGTTCTGAAAATCAACTATGAAAATTAATTTTAACTCAAGCAGAAAACATGTAGTGGAAGAAGAACAAAAAACACGAGGTTATTAGAAACGCATAATACAATGTACTAACCGAAAGAGAAAAATTATATTTGATGAGTTCTTTTAGATCTGAAAAGCAGAAGTGTCCATCAACAAGATGTCAGTAGATGGACCTGTAGAGTTTTCGTTGTCATTGTTGTGCATATAACACTACTGTATATATACTGCAACTTCGATTGAGCGAGAAAAGATTGACTCTCCCTTAGTCGAAAGTGTTTCATCAACACGCCATTTTGGAGCACAAAACAACAACTTTAATTAATGCTAATTTATGCATACGTGATGGCCTGGGGCGAGGCACATAATAAATCTCGTAACATCTCCCCTCGCAACAAAACGACAAGTTAATAATAATTAGCAACAAGTTCAATGTCCATTTGAGAAAGTACTTCAGTCTAAACTCGTAACAACAACGTCAGGAACATTCATGAAGAGTAATGTCCATGAATCAAAAGTTCTTAATATAGTCTCTGGAACTAGGATGATCAATGTCCATAGCTCGAATGTCCAAGATCGCACAGTTCTTAACAAACAAAGTCTCTGTAACGTTCCGGTAGTCTAACCGTCCGAGTTCTGGTCTGTCGCAGTGGCTCCACTACATCGGGTTCATCCAGGACTGATAAACCAGGTTCTTTAGGGGTTGGAGGTAATGGAGGGGCTCTCGGTCCCATTTCTGGTTCCGGTGTATCTGGAGTGCTCAGTTCCACTGTATCAGGCTCTTCCTGGACTGGTTCCAGAGTGGTTCTTAGAAACTTCCTGTTCCGTCTGTATTCACACCCACTAACATCAACAATGTAGGATCGTGGAGCAACTTGTTGCACACATGTACCCAGTCGCCATTTGTTCTCTCTCTGTGATGGTGATGGTTTTACTCGCACAGACTGCCCAATTTTCAACTCTCGCAGCTCCTTTGAGCCTCTGTCAAAGTAGTGCTTTGCTTTCTGACGCCGCACCTTGATTTTTTCTGCTACTCCTTCTACAACTTGTGGTCGCAGTAGTCGGTTTGCGGTTGGCAGAAGGGTGCGTGTGCGACGAGACATCAAGCATTGCGCCGGGCTGCTACCCATGTTCTCTGTTGGGGTGTTTCGCCAATCCAGGATTGCTTGCCAGACATCTTGTCCGCTTCTCTTAGCTTTCTTTATTATCTTCTTGGCAATTTTGACGGCTGATTCTACCTTGCCATTTGACTGACTATGATACGGCGAGGTTGTAATGTGTTCAAACTCCCAGTCGCGGGCAAAGTTTGTGAATTGTTCACTCGCAAACTGTCCACCGTTGTCGCTTATTACAGCTTCTGGTACTCCATACCGGCTGAAGAGTGCTTTGCTCCGTTCTATGACTGTCTCTGATGTCATGTTTGGCAAAGTGTCAACCTCCCAGAAGTCGGAGTAGAAATCAACTGTGATGAGGTAGTCTTCACCATCCAGGGTGAAAATGTCCATCGCTACACGGCTCCATGGGCATTCTGGGATCTCGTGAGTCATCAGAGGTTCCTTACACTGTGACTGTTGGTACTCATTACATGCACTGCACTGTCCGACCATGTCCCGTACTTCATTGCTCATGTTTGGCCAGTAAAGGACATCTCGGGCCTTACGCAAGCATGCTTCGGCTCCCAAGTGGCTTGAATGTATGCGGACCAACATCTCTGGACGCATGGACTTGGGGATAATAATTCTTGATCCCTTGAACAGAACTCCATTTTGGGCTGTCAGCTCATCCCGGTATGCCCAGTATTCTCTAACGATCACTGGCACTTCCTCCTTGGTCTCTGGCCAGCCTGATAGGATGGTGGACTTCAAGACTTGCAGGGCTGTGTCTTGTACTGTCTGCTGCTGTATCTGCTTGAGCCTGCTGTCTGTGACTTTCAGGAAGTCCGTTTGGTTGATGCTTTCAATCTCCTCCTCAAATTCGGTCTGCCCACAGATGTTGAAGATCTGGTCACCAGGAGTAGCGTCACTTGTCGGCATCTGTGGGAGAGCTGCCCTGGAGAGTGTATCAGCTAAATACATTTCTTTGCCTCTTTTGTAAGTCACATTCAAATTGTATTTCTGCAAGCGCAGCAACATGCTTTGTAGTCGTCGGGGTGCAGTGAGCAGAGACTTCCTAAAGATGATTTCCAGTGGCTTATGATCTGTTTTGACGTTAACACTCGCTCTGCCATGAATGTACTGGTCGAAACGCTCACATGAGAATACTATGGCCAAGCATTCCTTTTCTATCTGGGCATAGCGGCGTTCTGTGCTTGACAACGACCTTGAGGCGAAGGCCACCGGCTGTCCATTCTGGAGCAGTGCTGCCCCGAGGCCAACTTCACTGGCGTCACATTGTATGGTTACCTCTTCTTTGACATCGTAGTACCGGAGTATAGGCTGGGCCGTCACTAACTTCTTGATGCTTTCCATGGCTTCATCATGCTGTGATTGCCAACACCACACACTGTCTTTGTCGGTAAGACGGCGAAGTGGCTCACTTACGCCTGAAATGTGAGGCAGAAACTTGGATAAATAATTGACGAAGCCGAGGAAATGCTGTACGGCTTTTATTCCATCCGGGTTTGGCATGTCGATAACCGCTTGTACTTTCTGAGGATCAGGGCGAAGGCCATCGGAGGTGAGCAAGTGTCCCATATAGGGCACCTCAGTCAAGTGCAGTTTCAGTTTCTGCTTGTTTAGCTTCAGGTTACACAGTCGAGCTCTTTCCAGCAAAACAATTAAGTTGCGGTCATGATCTAGGTCTGCTTGCTCTTTGGTATCTCCTGATCCATAGACCAGAATATCATCAGCAATCACTTCCACTCCAGGCAGACCTTCCAGTACCTCGTGCTGCCGCCTCTGGAACTCTTCGGGAGCTGTAGATATGCCAAACGGCATTCGCAGCCAGCGGAATCGGCCAAAGGGGGTCCAGAAGGTTGTAAGGTAGCTGCTTTCTTCTTGGAGCTTCACTTGCCAGAAGCCATCCTTTGCATCTAAGACTGAAAACACCTTGGCATTTGATAGGCGTGGCAGCACCTCTTCGATAGTGGGTATAGGGTAGTGAGAACGCTTCAGGGCCTGGTTGAGGTCCTTGGGATCAATACATATCCGCAATTTGCCTGAAGGTTTTCGAATTGCCACCATGCTGCTGATCCAATCAGAGGGTTTGGTAACTTTGGCCAGCACCTGCTTCTGCTCTAGTTCTTCAATCTTCTTTTTCAATTCTGACTTCAGGGGCACAGCTACTCTGCGAGGTTGGTGCTGCACTGGTTTGATGCTCTTGTCGATCTCGATGCAGTATTCACCTGGTAGACATCCTAATCCTGAGAACACATCACCATAGTTTGCTACTATGTACTCGAGAGTTAAAGGGCTTGTTGGTACTCGTGCTTCAACTGGATTTCTTTGCGGCCCCGCGTCCTCAACAGCGTGAACTCTCTCATCCAGATTAACTGTTAACTGACCGAGTTCCTCACATGTTGTTGCTGACAGCAAGGGCTTCTGATCAATATCAACCACTTGGAAGTCTAGCAGTTGCTCTTTTCCCTGTCGACTGCAATGTAAAGTACATGTTCCTTTTGGTAATATAACTGACCCATCGTACAAACGTAGGTTGGCTTTAGATTTCTGCAGCTTAGGGTCTCCATCTTGAGTAATCCTGCAGTAGTCAGCATAGCTAATGAGGTTGCATGTAGAGCCACAGTCCATCTGGCACGGTATGTCACATGGAGTCTTTCCATTGACACTCAAAGAAAGTGTTGCAAACCACTTTTCGCCTGAAGCTTTAACCGAGCCCACGGTGTGTTCCATGTTGTACACTGACTCATCTGATGATGAATCTGCCTCATCTGAAGGCGCATCAAGCATGTTTACATTGTTGGGCTTCTTGGGTTGTTTGCAGACTTTGGCGAAGTGATGCATCTTCTTGCAGTTTGTACAAGTTACACCATATGCTGGGCAGTGCTTTCCCTGTTTTGGATGTTTTCCACCACAATATGTACAAGCGTGGGGCGTTTCTTTTCTCGCGTTTTCTGACCCATGATGCTTTGAGGGCGTGCCTTTCGGTTTCTTTCCTTTCTTGTCGTTCTTGACAAATTTTACTTCCGATACCTTATCATTGTTCAGATTTCGTAGCTGTAAACTCGTGATTTCGCTGTTTCTACACATGTCGGTTGCCTTTTGTAGGGTTAGCTTGGGTTCTCGAAGCATTCTGGCCCGTGCACTCGCGTCTATGGTACCTAACACCAACCGATCTCGAATCAAGTCGTTCTCGAGAGTACCAAACTCGCATGTTGATGCCAACTGCCGAAGTTTTGTGATGTACTGTGCGAATGTTTCACCTTGGCTCTGTTCACAAGTGTTGAACTTGTAGCGCTCGTAAATGACATTTTGGGTTGGTTCGAAATGCACCTGTAGCGCTTGCAAAATTGGGTCGATCTTTTTCCTGTCATCATCCGCCATTTCGATGTGTTTAAATACTCGGAAACACTCTTTGCCCATGACGGATAACAGCGTAGCGACTCGGATTGCTTCATCTTTTTTATCCAGACCGACAGCAATCTCGTAATTCTCAAACTGGGATTGGAAAAACGACCAATTGTGCGCGAGGTCCCCCTTCATGTCCATCGGTGCTGGAGTCGGGAAGTTGCTCGCGGCCATCATATAATCCTTTCGAATCCTCGATTCACAGAACCATCCAGGCTTTGTAGCTTTCTTTACTGTATACTGGATGTTCAGGGATGTGTTTTCCGGCGTGTGGGTCGGTCACGAAACTCGCGGAGGCTTTCTTACTCAACGAGAGACGTACGCACTTCTGACACCATGTTTCATCAACACGCCATTTTGGAGCACAAAACAACAACTTTAATTAATGCTAATTTATGCATACATGATGGCCTGGGGCGAGGCACATAATAAATCTCGTAACAGAAAGAAAGTTATTATTTTTATCTCTGGTTATTTCTGAGCAAACTGAGCCTTGTTTAAGTAGACACACTTTTCTCATTTAGACAAAAGTCTTAAATAGCCTAAATCCAGCAAGGCAAAAAGCTGATCGGTAGTTCTTCAAATCTTCTGATATTTGAACGAGAGAGAGTCCTGTCATTGAAGTTTATGGTTTTAAATGTGTGGGATCTAGTAGCAATTTCGTACGAACGTTGATCAAAGTTCAACAAAATTGCAATTTGGCACCTTTGAAACGAACAACTCAGCACGTGACACATAACACACAACAAAAGAATAAATATATTTTCCGGCTAAAGGCAACACAGTAAAATCAAGTTTAAAGTTATTAACGTTTCAGACATTTGGAAAACAGTATTTATCTGAAAGATTGCCTGCATTATAAAAAATACTAACTGCCGGTTTCGAGAGAAACACATAGTTTAAATACATTTGTTCAAAGTAGCTCTTTTTGAATAACTTAGTTGTTGATGACATACTCATTGTCCAAGTGTTCGCTTTAATAAAGAAGAATTCCCAGTTAACTTGCTGTAGAAAGAAAAAAGTTATATTGATGAAAAGCTTTTTTTAGACAGTATTGAGAAGTAACTGTTCCCATGAATAGTAAATATTGCATTGGTCTCACTGGCACCCTGTTCTTACTTTAGATAGTATCTTAAAAAACCAATAGTTTATTGCTGGAGAAGCTAACTACTAGAGACATACAGAAAAGCGAGTTTGTGATTGTTCTTTAAAATTGCCGATGGGATTAGACGAACGCAAGACAAAGCAGTTTCTTGACTTCAGTCATATGGCTAAAAACCCCACAAAATTTATGTCTTGAAGAGTTCTGGCACTGGAACAGAAGTAGAAGTGACTTTGGTAAGATTTGGGTGCCTAGAGAAACCGACAAACTTTGTTGGAAATATTAATGATTATCTCTCACACACATCATGCGAGATTACGTACACGATTGCAGCATACCGGAAGTTAGGTATGTGCCGCAAGACAGATTTGGTTCTCAACCCTTTTTGCCCTTTTGGTATTGTGATCCCAGTGTGATTGTTACTAGATAGGGATCATTTCGGCTAATTAAATAAACTTACAGTGTGTAAACGTACAGCTAAATGAACAAAAAATATGGTCTGATAAAACTCGAGCGCTCATTGAACTTTCCATGCTGCAATAAAGAAATAATAACCTTTTCACACGTTTGTTAGGATATTTTAGGTAACGGGGCATCAGTTTTTAGGTCATGTATAAAAATGGGTATCAGTTTTTGATTTTCTCTCTCTCTCAAAGGGTCAGGGTTTAGGAACCTTTGCGGGATACATGCCCTACACCTACATCCCAAATTTAGATAAGTAACACCCCCCCCCCCCCCCACCACCACCCCCAATGTTTTAATGCTCTATTTGCCTCCTCCTCTCTGTTTTTCCAATCCACCTGAATGCACAAATGAAAGAATGAACGATGAACGAACAAATGAATGAACTTTAGTAATGTCTTAATAATAAACCTACATGTAGCATACAACCTGTAGGAAATCCCTTTGCTAGGAGGGGACACCTAACTAAAAATAAAATCTTTGTACGTGTAAAAATATGACAAGATTTAGGGCACCTTGCAAGTTTAGAATGAAAAAAAATTAAGAATAACATAGGCAAAAGTTTTTCAATCCGTCTTTTAAAAATTCAAGAGATCACTCCTTCTTATTATCCATTCATAATGCTGAATCTAAATTATCTAAGTGTACGTTTCTTTGGGGAAATCCAAATCTGGATTCTTGTATCCAAAACCAGATTTTGCGTTTCTTTACCTATATCCAAAAATGGATTAATCTCAGATAAATGATCTGAAGAATCCACTCACCGAGTGGATACATCAGATCATATCTAAATCTAGATTTTTAGGATTCATGATCCGTGCATTTCTTTGGGAAAGGATAGAAAAAAGTACATATTCCCAGCGGTCTTTACTGTGAAAATACAGGTTCACTCTTTGTAAACACTGTCATACGGTTTAGTTTTCAGGCGCTTATTTCAATCAAAATACAAAAATAATTCACGATAAAAGGAAATGTACTGGATGCAGAAGTTGTATCCTTTTGAAATTGTGAAGTTGGCATTGATCATTTTGCAAACATTCTTCGCTCTCCAGGCTAAAGAAGAACTATTTCGACGTGTGATTTTTGTGAAAGATTTTGTATGCTGAAACGATTTTAGTTAGGATACATTAGACGGAAAATATATTTGTGGTTACATACATGTATTATGTTCTGTGCAAAATGTGTTTACAGTGTTGTCATGGCAAAAAAAATCCGTTTAAGGATTCTTCATTTCTTTGGGAGCAAGGTATCTATGTGATCTGAGATCAATGATCCGATTTTGGATTTTCCCAAAGAAACGCACCCTTAAATTATGAAACTTTCGCTGCTGTTATTTATGTTCAGCCAGTGAATATCATGATCACAAAGGGGTTAAGGGCTCCAGGACTCCTGCCTCAAAAATGCAGGGCTCCAGGTCACAAATGAATATAAAATAGGACTCATGGGCTCTACTCTCGAGAATTTGATCGAGGGATCCAGGCTCCAATGCTTTTTTGCATATACAAAATTATATCTTCGGAATTAAAAAAAAGTATAAATATGCTGTTTCTCTCCACTCCATAATCTGATATACTGGTGTACTTTTATAGTTCTCCTGAGTTATTTCTCAATGAATACCTTTAAAGTTGATCTTCGTTTCAGGCTAGGTTAAAACACGGCAAGACCATACAGATATCCAGCGCTTGGTATCCAGTCGTTACATCTTTTCCTGTGCTTGGCACCAGTGGCATAGTTTTTGCTTCAAGACCTTTTTGTTTCACTATGTTCCCTGTTCTCTAGGTTATAAACCACCATGTCGACTGCAGAAGAAGGCAAAGAAGTTGAGCCTGTACTATGAGAGAACGGAGTCTGCTTGATGGTACAGCATGTTTATACATAAACTGGCAGCAGAGAAAGCCTGATATCGATGGAGTTTCATTTTCTAAAGCAACTGCAGTGAAGGATCGATTCGGAGTTTAAAAATTACTTGACCATCAGTGAAGGCCTACGGGATGTCTCCAATAAATTTGGTATGCAAAAAGTAGAAATCAGCTAATACTGAAACAAGGCCAAATCAAAATAGCTAAATTAACTTCATGTGAAGTATGGCATCTGAATCAATTCAGAATGGCTGATTGAATTTGGATTGTTTCAAATGCCGATCTTCACATGTACACACCGGCTGAGCTGATTCAAATGCATACATTATTAAAATTCATTTTCGAGCTGAATGCTTCCTTTTACCCTATCGAATTAAGTTCGGCTGAATTAATCTTGGCATACACGTCTGAACCAATTCAGCCGATCTAAATAATTATTAAGGGCGGCCCAAAATCGTAACTTGATTCGGCTCATGTGAGGTACGGCATCTGAACTGGGCCTTAGACATGCTTCTATTATACAAGCCGGCAATCCACAAAACAGTGCGAATCATAGCATATCAATCTCGTCCCCAGAGCCCGCATCCCCTCGACCAGCAGTTGGGAAGCACATGGGCTCTGGTCGAATCCAAAACCGGAGCCAGGAAATCCTGGTTCCGGTTTGATTCTGCGCGTGCGTCGGAGATTGTGGTTGAAATGAACAAGTTTCAACAGCCAATGAGATTTGGCCGTTTTTTTTGGCGGGCTTTCAGTCTAGCCCAGAGGTCTCGATTCCCGGCGCAGTCCAGAAGGATTGCGGGCTCTGGGGACGAGATTGATAGCATATGGACTAGATTGGAAGACCAGGTTGATCAGGCTCAATTTTAATTACTGCTGGTTTCTAGAGTCCAGTCTTACAGCCAACTAATACAACGCAGTTTCTGCTGGTATTACATCAAACAAATTAATTTAATCCTTTTTGCACTTTGGGTATGATCCAGCGTCGTAAACGCGACAAAAGTTTCCAATAAGTTTGTTAGTGTGTGAAATGTTTTTTGATCGGTTTGACGGAGTTGAGGAACAGGATTCCACTGCGTTCAACATTGTTTTTCAGTATGTCTGAACGTCTCCAGCAATAAACTGTGTTGTTCTTATTAGGACCTTTTCTTTTGTTTAAACTGCAAGATAAGTGGTCAATTTTTCTTTATTAAAGCGAATTCTCAGAACAAAGATATTTTATATATGACTCCTTACAGTACATGGCTCGAAAGCGGCAAAGTCGCTCATGCATGACACAAATCAGGGGGAGTTGAAGTGCGATTAATTATTAGTATTTTTCATAATGTAGGCATTCTTTCAGGCAAATACTATTTTCCAAATGTCTGAAACGCTAATAACTTTAAACTTGATTTTACTGTGTTGCCTCTAGCCAGAAAACACATTTATTCTTTTGTTGCGTGTCACATGTCATGTGCTGAGTTGTTCATTTCAAAGGCGCCGAATTGTAATTTTGTCGAACTTTGATCGACGTTCGTACGAAATTGCTACTAGATCCCACACATTTGAAACCATAAACTTAAAATTCAGTGACTGGACTCTCTCTCGTTTAAATATCAGAAGATTTGAAGCACTGCCGGTCAGCTTTTTGCCTTGCTGGATTTAAGCTATTTTAGACTTTTGCTTAAATGAGAAAAGTGTGTCTACTTAATCCAGGCTCAGGTCGATCAGAAATAACCAGAGATAAAATGATAACTTTCTTTTCACTAAGGAAGAGTCAATCTATACAATTAAAATTAGGGAAGATTCACAGCGGTTGAAACAACTGTGTAGCATGAAGATGAAAAGTGTAAAATTTTGGATCGTCGAGAAGTGAAATCTGAGCTTTTTGTGGATTTCTGCTGTTAAATTAAATATTTCAAAAAACTAACTTCATATCTTTCAGTTACATGCAGTAGGCCTTGAAACTGACAAAGTATGAGCAAAATCAATTTTTTGACCGTATCCACCATTTCTTTGGTTTTTACTGACACTCACTCTTTAATCTTTTGCTTTAAAGCCAAACATTAAGACAGTCACTGAAAAGTTAAGGTTTATATTCCACTTATCCATTATTGGAAATTTGATTAATTTATTGTTATCCACTGAGTTTCCCAGCGAGTAATTTTCTTTCACAGTGCTATTTTAATAACATATTCCTACAAAAGTCTTGCATGTCTTTCGCTTCAAACTCTTACATAGTTCAAGGCAGTGAAAACAGGTGATGTTGGATTTTGCATTTGACCACTGTCGAAGGCTCACAATATATGTACGTGACTGCATGTATGGTATATTTTGAAAATATTTTTAACCACGCGGCCATGGGCCAAACGCGGTTCTTGCTCTGTGCGGGATTTATTATTATTATTTTTTGTTGTCTGTGACCAGACCCAAATCTCCACTCAGCCAAATCGTGATCGGCATGCAATTTGAATCATGCAACCTGTACGGAAAATGTTACGGATATTGTTTTCTTTATTGTGCAGGGCTCGACACTAACGGTAGCCAACTAGCCACAGACTAGTGGAAATTCAGTTTTGGCTAGTAGGTTTTCGATTTCGACTAGCCACTTTGGCTAGTAAACAAAATGAAATTGGCCGAACTAGTTTCTGTCATTCACAAGGAAGCCATACGCATGCAAAATTAAGACTGTTTACTTTTCGTTGCGTGGCATTTGACAAACAAGACAGCATTTTCTGAAAGCACACATCGATGTTCTTTTTTGTTTCGAAATTAGTAGAACAAAACACGAGCTTCTCCTGATAAATCATGCGCAAAATCGAGCGGAACTATAAAGGGATAACATTTCATTTTGCGTAACAACACATCGGTGATTTGTCGTCATATGCATACTGACAAAGCTTGCGACTACAAAAATAATTAGAGAAAGATTTATATCCTTGCAAATTTAAATCAGCCGTTTTTAGCATTCGCATTTCGCCAACAACAGTTTGCAGTATTGTTCAGATAGTTGTTTTGCTTTTGAAACGTTTCTACCCCGGCGCCTGTTTGTAAAGAAGTATTGACAGTGTTTACAATGACATAGATCTCGGTGTCTCAATATTTTTCCAAAGAAGTCTCACAGAAAAACAGAGTCCTGAAAGTCTTTACGGGAAAATCTCTGGATTTTCCTTTGTGAGCTGTCGGCCTGAGAGATTTGATGTAAGGAAAACACAAGGCCATTGAACAAAATTAAAACCGGCGCAATTTATTGAGATGATAAATTCGTTCGCTGCGTCAGTCAAGCCAGTCAAGCCAGTCAAGCATGACACAAGCTGTGCCGACTGTGTCAAGCGGTTTCAGATGTGAATATTGTCGGTTTTTCTTAAAATTCCATAATCCCGGGCATAATGGATATATAGAGGATATTTAACTGGCGGTAAAAAAGAGAAAGACAAAGACGATAGTTCTCAAAGTAAACGACCCTCTGAGGAAGGTGCAAGTGCAAAACCTCCACTGCCAAAGCGGAATCACGTGGTGTCTCACAAAATATTGTTGTTATTAAATTATTGGAACTAGTTTAAAGATGCATTTGGACTTATAATGGTTGAAGTAAAATGTAATTACCCACATTATGTTTTAAAGAGTGTCGCTTGCGTTTTGCTTTCAAGTCTTGCTAGTAATTCTGCTGTTATTGGACGTACCAGACATCACCGCTTGGCTAGTAAAAAAATTTTTTGGCTAGTAACATCTAAGTTGTCACTAGCCACTAGGCTAGTAAGTTGAAAAGTTAGTGTCGAGCCCTGTTGTGTATAAAATATTTTTTCTTTTGGTCTTATTCAAGTGTTAAATTGGAAGCAAATATTGAATACACAAGTTATTTCATCAGCCATGGATTGCACTGATGCTGCAGCTTTCACTTTCGCTACTTGACAAACAAGATTGTGTCTACTTTGCAAGTTTATTTCGCCAGAAGCAATACTCATTGATTTATTTGCAATTTTGCGAGTGTTTCTTGTGGGAATTCTTTAGCTGTTTTAATTGAAGCAAGTTCAGAGATTTGAAGGAAAATTAAATAATTTATTTGCTGAGGAAAACAATTGAGTGTTCCCATACTTGCAGGGGCTACGTCATTAGTAGGAAAAAACCACCTAGCTAAAGATAGCCCGGGGTTACGTTAACCACGGATTGTGTGACTTGCATGACTACTTTACTAGTCCTTTACTCATAGTACAAAAAAATTAAACTTAAGGCCGCGCTGGACCCGTGCTCATTAATAAATTCATTAGCAATTTATTTTGACGGGGTGTCATGTTGTCAATGTTTAATTCTTCGAATTTTGAACACCGATTCCTTCAAAACTTATCAAGGATAATAGGGGTTGATGGAATTTTATCATGATTGTCGTTTTACAGAGAGATGACTGTTTACTTTGATGTTACAAGCTCTTAAGTGTTAATCTGCAGATAATGCGATTTTGTGTCCAAGTTTCCAGCTAGAATAGCGCACCAAATTAAACGACTATATAACCTAGTGGTAAATCACAACCTCTTTTGTGTTCTGGTGAGAACGAAATTCTCAAATTCAATAATTACTAGGAGTTATTGGCTCCTAAGAGGGTAAAAATGTGAAATCTAAAATTTGAAACGTGCTATCTTCTTTTTGAAAAGGGATTTTAAAAATCCGTTTTGACCAGAACACAATAGAGTACACCAAGTTTATGTTCCCTGCAAATCAAGTCATGAAATTCTGTATCGGTGGAGAAAACTTTGACACAAAATTGCAGGTTTTGCCGCTTCCGAAGACCTACCGAGTCAGTGTTTACAACAACGGGCGCTTTATTCGAAGCTTCGAATCTAATTACCGTAATGATTCGATTTAGCGCCCTCCTTCCAATAAGCGCCCCCTTCCGAATAAGCGCCCCCATTCGAATGTGTTTTTGCAAATAAGCGCCCCTATTCCAATAAGCGCCCCCATTCTTATAAGCACCCCCATTCTTACAGTTTTTTTATTGTTAGGTACCGTAGATAAACTCTTGAACATTCACCGTATCGTACATGTATATATTTACTGCTAAAATGAAGAATTATTTTAAAAGTAACTGAACTTTCAACAATTTGTTACTGTTAAAGTTTCTGTTATTGATAGTTTTGTTTTGAACATTTGGTTGTTTCTCAAAAAATTAAATAAGCGCCCTGTCCCAAATAAGCGCCCTGTCTCGAATAAGCGCCCTCCCTTGAGGTGCCAAAAGTAAATAAGCGCCCCGGGCGCTAAATCGAATCATTACGGTATGCTGAATTATGATAATTCCCTACGTTCCAGCGCACAGGACACAAAGCGGAGAACAATAACATGTAATTACTTATACAAAGAACTTTAAGAAATATATTCTCATGAATATTTTGATTGTTGTCGGCTTCAGTCGTCGCAGTTCGTGCATACTCTTAAAATAAATGCATACATAATTATAGCAAGGGTCCAGCGCGACCTTAAAGGGACACTGTCACGGACATTTTTTGGCTTTTTCAGTAAAACGGCACCAAAATTACGACTAAGTACTTTCAACCATGCAGGAAACGCTCCTAGAACATAAAGGGAAGGATATCTAGTAAATTGTTTAAGAAGAGGGTGACCGTAAATAGTTTTCATCAATTTTTCCAAACCACAAGGACAGAACTTGAAAAAGTCAGGCTGACTTTTTTAAGTTGAGATCTAAAGCTCCCGATGGTATCGCAGTGATATCACTTTATATTTAGCTTCAGTACACTGGTATAGTAATTTTAAGAACACTTGACCACTGTTATCAGGTTTCCAATGGTGTAAACATGTTTTTGGGCTGATGAATTTTTGAGTGTATGCTCATGACAGTGCCCCTTTAACTGTGACTTTTGAGGAAGAAAGTTATCAAAAATGGAGTTAATTTCAAAAGCGCAGTTATATGTTGTTTGCATCTCCTTGTTGGTTATGTTCGAGTGTGTTTTTTTTTTTCAACTTTTTGCACTCTTTTCTCACTTGAAAGTCATGTTGGCAGAGTATTTCATAACAGTATATTTCCTTTATTTAGCCTGAAAGCATAATTTGTACATCGCATATTTATATAACGCATGAACTATTAATTTATTTAACTTGTCAATGACATCTTGAAGATGTCGAAACGTTGTTTGCTAATTTTGCTTATTTTTGTATTGAAAATATACCCACAAGCTTTACTTATCCGCTCTAAGGTGTTAATGATGTTAAGAATAACAAAGCAGAACACAGAGCTCTACTCGAGGTGGACAGAGGAAAGGTGATTTAATTCCTTAATGTACTGTAGACTAAAGCTTACAACCTTGTATGAAAAAATCTCTAGCTAGAATAATTTGTCACATTGTTGAATGGACTTACATGTATCGCACATGTCACATTAATGGCTTGTTAAACATGTGTTCTTCTCCACCAATCACAACATGGAGAATATACTTTAATGACCTATAAGCTACAGATTGCATTATATGATGTGAATAAAATATCCTATTTTTATTTCTTAGCAAAGTTTACAACCTCAGTTACCACCAGACCACCAGGGGTGAACTGGGAGACTTAAATTGTTGTAGACATTGTTAGGGGGGGGGGGATGGGCACTGCTAGAATTGATGAATGCATTATCTCAAAATCCCTGCTATCTCAAACAAAAGTAATTTTCCACTGGATTTGGTCCTACTTTTTTCATTTATTTACAGTCAAAATAAATAACCCTGCTTTATTGATCTCCTTGCTCTGGGGAACAAACAGGCCATTTCCTAGTTGCCCTTTGTCTCATTTTCAAGACGAGTACTCATGCCAAACTATTCAAACAAAAATGAGTTTGATTTGCTCATTTCTTTAGATAGAAATTTCTTTAGATGGAAATTGTTTTGGACCCAGGACTGTCTGCATGCGCTGAATGGATCTTGAGCTTTGTACAGGAGATGGGTGTAAGAGCTGACCTGCAAAGGAGTTGGTTCCACCCAGCATATCTCTTCCTGAGTTTCTTGATTTGTGAAGCAAAGAGTGGTCCTTCATCAAAATTGCTTGAGACAGTAAAATGTTTTGGACCCAGGACTGTCTGCATGCGCTGAATGGATCTTGAGCTTTGTACAGGAGATGGGTGTAAGAGCTGACCTGCAAAGGAGTTGGTTCCACCTAGCATATCTCTTCCTGAGTTTCTTGATCTGTGAAGCAAAGACTGGTCCTTCATCAAAATTGCTTGAGACAGTAAAATGTTTTGGAGCCAGGACTGTCTGCATGCGCTGAATGGATCTTGAGCTTTGTACAGGAGATGGGTGTAAGAGCTGACCTGCAAAGGAGTTGGTTCCACCCAGTAAATCTCCTCCTGAGTTTCTTGATCTGTGAAGCAAAGGCTGCTCCTTCATCAAAATTGCTTGAGATAGAAAAATGTTTTGGAGCCAGGACTGTCTGCATGTGCTGAATGGATCTTGAGCTTTGCACAGGAGATGGGTGTAAGAGCTGACCTGCAAAGGAGTTGGTTCCACCCAGCATATCTCTTCCTGAGTTTCTTGATCTCTGAAGCAAAGACTGGTCCTTCATCAAAATTGCTTGAGACAGTAAAATGTTTTGGACCCACGACTGTCTGCATGCGCTGAATTGAACTTGAGCTTTGTACAGGAGACGGGTGTAAGAGCTGACCTGCAAAGGAGTTGGTTCCACCCAGTAAATCTCCTCCTGAGTTTCTTGATCTGTGAAGCAAAGACTGCTCCTTCATCAAAATTTCTTCAGATAGAAAATTGTTTGGACCCAGGACTGTCTGCATGCGCTGAATGGATCTTGAGCTTTGTACAGGGAATGGGTGTAAGAACTGACCCGGTAATTCTCTTCCTGTGTTTTTTTATCTTTGAAGGGTTGGGGAAAGGAATATACTACTGTAGTTTTTTCTATACTACTAATATGTGCTGTATGTAAGTACTATGAAAACAGTCATAATAATTTATTTCAATACTTTTTTGAACAAGTATAATAGTTTTATTTCTTATTATTGGCAGTGGACAGTCTTATGTTTCATGTTTACAGGCATCCATCCGTGCATCTTATGAACATTCAAGGAAGGAGGAGGGAGCATGGTACACACTGAAAGGTAGGACTGATTTCTTTCTGCGTAATACATTTGGGAAAACAGGAGATTTATCACAATACATTGATTTTCATTTTTTTGCATATTTGTCAAAATAACCTGAAAAGGAAGGAAATTTCAGAACTTTCATCAGTTTAATAATGTAGAAAAACTCTAGATGACATCCTAGAAAAGGAACAAGGATGGTAAAAATTGGAAAAGATCAAGAAGATTATGAAAAAATGTGTTTCAAATTTACGGTAAATGTTCAAGATTCACCATCAGTGAAGGCGCAGTGGCTTAATGGTTAGTGCGCCCTCTGGATCGATTGGGCAAGACACTTCACTCTCACACTGCCTCTCTTCGCGCAGATTTATAAATGGGTAGTACTGGCGAATTTACTGGGGGAGGGTACCCCTGCGATGGACTAGTATCCCATCCAGGGGGGAGAAGAAATACCCCTAGTCGCTCCATACTACTTAAACTGGGATAAGTTCAAGCCTGCAAGCAAGCTCTCTTAGGGCTAGCTTGTGCAGGGCGAAAAAGCTTTCCCTTCAAAATCTTGTGGTGTTTCCAGCTGTCTGAGCTGTTAAATTTTGGCCAATCAGCACAAAGCATGATAAGTGGTCTCATTTCCTGCATGAATGATCATTAAACACGAAGCACCAGGTTGCAATTAAATGATCACAAAAAGTGCAATAGAGCTGTCACATTTATCCCTTAATTTTAGGAAATTTGCTCCTTTTGCAAGTTTTTGCATATTTAATTAGCTGTGAAACTGGAGCTTCATTCTTACAGATCTGTATAATGAACAAGGCACTTGAAAGTAATAAAACAACTGATTGCATAACTCCAAGAATGTTGGCAATAAAAGATGAAAGAAAACTTAGTCACGCAACACTCATTAGTCACACAAGTCTCGTAGGCCCACAATGCGTGCAAATGATTACGCTACACTGGTTTGCACGCATTGCGTGCCTATGCTGCCAGCCAATTATGCTCCTCTGTCCTCTCAAAGTAATTAAAATACTCGAATGGTTTTGGCGATTGATTGCCAAGAGAAGCCAACATTGCGACCTTGAAATATGTTCAGTTTTCCTTCTTAAATAATACTCTTGTATTGCCATTTTCCCTAGGTATCATCAAAATCAAGAGAGATCTCTCTTTGTCTTTGCTTTAAGTTTGTAGATGTGGAACTTCTATAGACATTACTAGACACGAGGTCCTGATGCGTTTGTAGTACACTTTAGAGCTTACAGAGGTAATTGTTTGTGGAATATACTCAAAAATGCTTTCTCTTGCAGTGGGGATGCATGTCATATCCCCCCTCACACGGTCGCCCCACATTATGTCACCCCCTAATCCAAAGTCTTGGCTAATGTAGTAAAGTCACTCTTTGCTTACGCCTTAATAAAGAGAAATGTACATCGTTTTCACTCTGTATTGTACAACTATATTTATCGTTAAATATTATTTTGTTTTAAGTTGTCTGTTTCCAGGTATTTTTCTGAGGTTAAAATTAGTTTTAAATCGACGTTTCAACCAGTTTCAGGCGTCTTGTATCGTTGTTTTGCTAATTATAATTTTTTAAAAATTTTACATTAGGCCCTGAAGAAGACCAGTGAAACTGGTCAAAACACAGAAAAAACCGAAAAACAGACAACTTTTAATTTTTAGGAAAAAAGAGGTGAAAGATTCAGACATACGATAAAATTATTATCTTATTTTTCATATTTCTCTTCATAATGTTTATTTGGTTGGGAGCAGCGAAACTTGGGACGACGGTACGATGGGGCGACTTCACCTTCTACCATCAGGTTGAAATTATGTGGCCTACAGATTTTTCAAGACAATCTAATCTATTGTCTGTGCTGTTTGTTATTGTCTTATAATGTGAGATTCTTCCCTTCTTTCAGAATGAATATCACAGTGGGAATTAGTAGTGGCAAAGCAGCTCCAGCCATCATTTCACGGTGAGGTTTTAAAGGCATAATGCATATTTTTAAACTAATACCTGATTCACACCAACAAAACATGTTTAGTTAAACCAGGTTTAAGAAAATGAAAATCAGCAACAGACAACTGACAGAATAAATTTTACATTATGATTCAAGTATGCTCTAACTTGTGCTTTCATTGTGCCAAATTTGAAGTCGATAAACATCAGTCAGCATCTTCCATAAATAAAGCAATTTTAAACCGTGTTTAACTAAACAACATTTAAACACGTTTAAGCTTTGGTGTGAATGGGGTATAAGTACCCTTTGACAGTTGAGGCTTCCTTATCAGTGTACCATATGTAATTATCATTCCTTGTGAATATCACACTACTCGACACCGACCAGCCTACTCCAGGTTACTTTTTCTTATTTTGTGTAAAAGAGTGTTTTTTCTGACCTTAGTTTGCTTTATGTGTAGCTTGCAATATTTGGAATTTTCTACTTGTCACGTTTATATTCCTTTTCATAGCCTGCCAATACCGCTGCCTCTCATTGCTCCCGAACGGTTTGGCGTTTCGCAAGAGAGAAATGCCAAACTGGCGGGGAGCGATGAGAGGCGGCTGTACTCACAGGCTATCCTTTTCACTGTCTTAGGTTGTAACTTTTCTTTTTCTTCACTGTTTACGTTG
This sequence comes from Meandrina meandrites, assembly GCA_963693305.1. Lineage (NCBI taxonomy): Eukaryota > Metazoa > Cnidaria > Anthozoa > Scleractinia > Meandrinidae > Meandrina > Meandrina meandrites. Next base: position 17,193,280 of record OY855916.1, on the reverse strand, counting down.
TAGTTTATGTTTAGCTTATATCAGTGCTTGTACTGTAACTTTTCAGTTTTCGCTTATATCTTTGTATTAAGGTCGCAGGAGACACCTAAGGCAATCATGCATTAATTTAAAGCGTATGCACGCTTGGCGCTCTAGCATCACTGTAGAGCGCAGTCTACCAAATCAAAGACGCATTCGTAAACTTCCATCATCCTTTTATGACTGGAAAATGTCAGCTCAATCGCACCAAAACAAACCCCCGAGATATAAGCGTTTGAAAAGATGTAGGACAAGCAAAATTTTGCCTAATGAATTTATTCATGGACAGGTGTCCCCTGCGACCTTAAAGTGCTACTATCAAATGTTCACACCCCTATCAATTTTAGGCGTATCATAAAGAATTTCGCGAAATATTTTTCGGTTTTCAAATATCTGCTGCATTAGTTCCGGAGATATTTAAGAGCAGTTCTCTGAGAAAGTGAAGGAAAAATGGAAATGAAAATTTTTAACCCCCCCCCCCCCCCCCCTTCATTTTTTGTGTGGTGGTAGGTTACCTTGGGATGAACAAAAATGAGCATATTTTGATTGGCAGATAAATTGTAGCCATGGTTACCGCACTTGGTTATGCAAAGCCCCGGGTTCATGTTTTGAACTAAAATTTCTCTTTCAAAATGTAAAAATATGCGAGTCCAGTTCTCGGGTAAATGTTAACCAAATCAAACGAAATACCAGCAGAAAATAAAGTCATCCTCCTGGTTTGTAATAATCATTGTACAAGTATTTTTCCACTTATGAACATGGAAAAAATTGTTGCTTTTTCATAATGCCTGTCGGCCATTTTGACAAGTGGTAAAATCAAGCACAACCGATTTTGCAATTTTTCCCAAAGTACTCATTTTCTTGAAACCAAATTAGCAGCAGAGCTAATACGGATATTGTAGTTTCAAAATATCATAAAATCTTTATGGAGAAAGTTATATTTAACCCATGGGCGTTCAAGACATACGAAGCAAATTCCAAAAATATGCAAGATTGGCCATTTTGAGGGCTGCACTATTTGGCCTAGAAAGGCTAAGAGAGATGAAATCAGCTGGGGGCTGTTTCTCGAAAGTCTCGGAAACATTTCTGGCTCGCAAAACCATTTTTAGTTATCTGTATCTTAAAAACAGAGAAGTGTATAGGCCTGAAACATTGTATGAAGGGAACTTTAGTCATATTTAAAATATCATGGAATTAAACAGCTCTGTTATCATAAGATTTCAGTTTTCGCTATGGCTTTCCGGGTGCGAAAACTATTCGGGACCTTCGAGAAACGGGCCCCTGGTCTGTTACATAAATGTTTTAAATAAGGTTTTGGCTCACAAATTTGGTGAAATTTGACTTAATACAAAAGCCTACCTTGCAAGTTTTTGCAATTTCTTCAAATCTGATTTTTCGTGTGAGTCTTGCCTTCGCTCCCTCTAATTTCTTGACTGAATTAAGCACAGACACTAGCAGAAAGGCCAAATCTAATAGTTTCCCACAACAAAATCCATTTTCCTGCGTTTCAGACCATAAAAGATGATACATTGTTCATCCCCCCACAAGCCTTGGAAGTCCGCTCCTTGTGAAAAAAGTAGGAAAATAAATAAGTAAATTAAAGTGGTACTATGATCAAATTTTCACCCCTTGCAATTTTAGGTGTTTCAAAGAGTATTAAATGAAAGATTAAAAATGCCGTTTACCGTTTTCAAATATCTATTTTAGTTCCAGAGATATTTAAGCTTAAAAAAATCGTAAAATATGCAAATTAAGGAACTGATGACGTCATCTACTCAACCCAATCTTTTGTCAAGTACAAAAATTAAGTTATCTCGGGGTCCACCATTTGAAGATTCGTGTGGCATATTTTTGACCAAATTGTGTGATTCTAGGTTAATTTCAACGATACAGTCTAACTAATGCCGTTCATAGTCGGCAAACCGACTCTGGCTGATTTATGAAATTACCACTTGACAACGAAATAAAGATATCTATCTTTTTCCAGTCTTCCTTTAAAAGAACTGCCGTCATTGTTAGTTAAATAAATTGTAAATTATGTTTACAAGGTTCTGTTTCTAAAACTACGTTTTGAATTTAAAAATGTACCAGAATTATTGTCCTTGCTACCTTCACCTTTATATGGCTTGTTTCCTAACAAACTGTCTTCAAAACGCACGAAATGCGGCCTCAGATAACCCATTTTTCAAAATTTTCTGGGGAGTATACCCCCAGACCCACCTACCGACTCGACATTTCGCACCGGAGCCGCTCATACGCCCCCCCCCCCCCCCCCCCCAACAAAAATCCTGGCTGTGGGCCTGTACATTAATCTGCATACTTGATAAACAACAGTTCGCCGCCATGTCAAAACACACCGTATATTTGTGATGTTTACCGCCGAGTACCAAAATTCATCAATATCATCCATCCAGAGAGTTAGATAAACGCATCAAGATTACAGTTCTTAGCAAATGCATTCCTGTAAACAATCATGAGCAATGTGCTTGGCTAAAATCGAGACGTAGGCATAAAAAATGAAGCTAAGAACTCGTTGTTGACATCCTCGAAGACTGCACGGAAATGTGAGTAGTAAGACTGCTGACCGGATGCACTTTTAAAGTGTCTATACAGCCTACAGAATTTTTGTGTTTTTTTTTGTGTCTCTTTAATGTGCAAACAAGTACTCTGAAATAATTTTTTTAATTCCGCCACTTTTTTGCTGAAAAATCGTCAGGAAGCGCGAAGTCTTCCCGCCAGTTGTCTGAGTATTCCATGCTTCCTAACCATCTAAACGTGAAGAATTCGTAGTGAAAACAAACCCAAGTGCAGAGTTCAATTGTCGTCAAGCAAATAAGCAAACGCAAAAGTTTCGAGACGCTCCTAAAGTGACGTCACTCGTCACCAACCTTCGATTACGCGGCCATGGCCGAAGCGGGAACTTCAAAGCTCGATTTTTGTGGCGAGAGAGTGGCAAATTGCGAAAACTTGCAAGATAGGCGTTTGTGTTAATTCAGATTTCACCAAATTCGCGAGCCAAAACCTTATTTATCACATTTACGTAACAGACCAGGTGATATAAAATTATTTTCAATCTCCCTGAAGCCTTTTTAGGCCAAATAATGCGGTCCTAAAAAATGGCTAATCTTGTAATTTTTTGCAATTTGCCTTGTACGTCTTTCTTGAATGCCTATAGAAAAAATATAACTTTCCCCTAAAAGATTTTATCATATTTTGAAACTACAATATCCGTATTAGCTCTGCGGCTAATTTGGCTTCAAGAAAATGAGTACTTTGGGAAAAATTTCAAAATTGGTTGTGCTTGATTTTTCCATTGTCAAAATGGCCGAGAGGCATTATGATAAAGAAACAATTTTTTCCATGTTCATAAATTCTTGTACAATGATTTTTATGAACTAGAAGAGTGACTCTATTTTTCGCTGGTATTTGATTTAGTTGACATTTACCAAAGAAGTAGACTCGTATATTTTTACCTTTTGAGAGTGAAATTTTAGCTCAAAACATGAAGTTCAGGCTTGCGTGACCAAGTGCGGTGACCATGGCAGCAATACATCTGTCAATCAAAATATGCTCGTTTTTGTTCATCGTCCAAGGTAAACTTCCTCCACACAAAAAATGAAGGGGAGTTAAAAATTTTCATTTCCAACTTTGCTTCACTTTCTCAGAGAACTGCTCTTAAGGGGGTGACTCTTAACTACCTATTTGTTTCTAAGGCAGTTTTCAAATTGCCATATTTTGGAAACCAGACCTCATACGGATAAGCTTTTTGCATGAGTTTCTTGTATTGAAAATTCCTCTAAGAGTTTCAAGCCACGGTCATATTTAACGCGCCACGTGACCAGAACAGAAAAAAACCTAAAACTCAAACGGCAGATAGATTTTAAAATTTAAGGTGGCCCGCGGCTATTTTTTGGGAACGGAGGTGCTCTTTTCTAAATCGAGTTTTGAGCATGTAAACCTCAACCGATTTTTCTGATTTTTCGTAGTCGAAATAACAAATGTTCAAATTTTATAAAGCTTTGAACTTTAGGGCGAACAAAATAAACGAACACGAGGTATTAGCGTTTTTAAAAAAATCAATTTATGAAACGCGACGATAGATTTTTTTCTCATTAATGTCAAGTAGTTCAAATTATCCAAGTTTTAATGTGAGCAAGTTTCAACGAAATCGGCTGGGTAGAAATTGCTGCACAGTTGACTGTCGAATTTTTGCTTCAAAATATTATGCTTGTGTACAATTGGGAGCTGTTACAACAAAGTTTAAGTAATGCTAAGATCCCATGGAAAACTTAATGCCAGCTAAAACGTTGCTTAAAAGTATGGAAAGATCGGAAACTCCCAGCAAAAGTTGTAGACAAATGACGCAGAAGAGGTTTACGGTGCGTAAATTGTGAATTTAAAAATATTTATTCTTTGCGTTCGACGATAGGAGAACGCATCCTAATCTTGTGGTGACCTGTGGTCCCGTGGTTGTCCTGTGAACGCGCAAGCGAAAGTCGTTCTATGTCGGTATGTATGTCGGTATGTCGGTATGTATGTCGGTATGTCGGTATGTCGGTATGTCTCATGCGAGAAGACATTAGAAGGCAATTAATTGCGTTACGTCAACGTCAACAATGACAACAGCCGCAAAGACAGCGCGCGCAAAAAGAATTCTATTAAGCGGATAACGATAGGCTGTAAACAATTCTTGCGCTCAACGGTAGCAATACGCATCCTAATCTTGTGGTGGCGTGTTCTTCAATGGCAAGCATGGCGAACGCACTGCATAATCTATGATTACTCCTAGTTTTAGAATTAAAACAAATCTACCGATTTTTTTTCTTTTATTTTCAAGTATGAGAAAATACAGCATATGTGCAAACGACTTTATCTAGTTCCGTCTGTCTAGTCTCGATGAAACTCGTCGAATGTGGCTCGCCAAGATAGCTACTTCTCGTCTTCCATTTTGGAGCGCTTTGAAAATGCTCTTGTTACAGTAAATTATTCAAACTTGCCGCATTCTCAAGATTATTTAGCACCTGTAAATAAACATGCCACGGATAAAATTGCGGCTGAGCTTTGTATTCATGCATTTTATTTAGCAATGAATGGGGCATGTGGCGTGGTATGTTCAATTCCAGGTGCTAAATAATCTTGAGAATGCCGCAAGTTTGAATAATTTACTGTTACGCGAGGGTTTCCAAACCGCTTCAAAATGGAAGACGCGAACTAGCCATCTTGGCGAGCAAAATTCGACGCGTTTCATCGAGATTAGACACACGCAACTAGATAAAGCCGTTTGCATACATGCTGTATTTTCTCATACTTAAAAATAAAAGAAAAAAAATCGGTAGATTTTTTTTAATTCGAAAAAAATGAATATTTTAAAATTCACAATTTACGCATCGTAAACCTCTTCCTCTTCATTCGTTTACAACTTTTTCTAGGAGTTTCCGATCTTTCCATACTTTTCAGCAACGTTTTAGCTGGCATTAAGCTTTCAAATAATCCATGGGATCTGAGCATTACTTAAACTTTGTTGTAACAGCTCCCAATTATACACAAGCATAATATTTTGAAGCAAAAATTCAACAGTCAACTGTGCAGCAATTTCTACCCAGCCGATTTTGTTGAAACTTGCTCACATTAAAACTTGGATAATTTGAAATAGTTGACATTAATTAGAAAAAAATCTATCGTCGCGTTTGGAAAATATTCGCGTTTTTGTGATAAATATATTTTTTTCAAAAGCGCTAATATCTCGTGATCGTTTGCCGTGTTTGCCCTATAATTTAAAGCTTTATAAAATTTGAACATTTGTTATTTCGACTACCGAAAATCAGAAAAAATCGATTGAGGTTTACATGCCCAAAACTCGATTTAGAAAAGAGCACTCCCGTTCCCAAAAAATAGCCGCGGGCCACCTTAAATGAGCGTGAATAGATAAAGAACGTCCACATGCGTAATGTGACGTATCGTTTTTGTGAAATTCGCATTATTATAAGAGTTATGGTGTAAATAAACACTGGTATTTACAGACTTAAATCAGTTTTTTAATGCGTTTTCGTGTGAACGGTAAAAGCATATGCCAGATTATAAAGACGGCTTCGTTATCTCTGATTCGTAAAAGAAATCGGAACTTTACCTTGTTTCTGTGGAGTTTTAGGGATTTCAAATGTTAACGCGCGGTTTGGGACTGGCACTAGTTTCGCACGCACAATGATATATTTTTCATTGCAGATGTACCCCCAAATAATATTCACCATTTAGCGTTAAATAAAGCTTCAAAATACAGTCTTTAACAATCCCTTAGCAACTGCTCTGGATCTGTAGTTAACAGTCTCCCCCCTTAAGCTTTAAAAATGTGTAAAATATGCAAATAAGAGACTGATGACGTCAGCTGCTCATCTCATCATTGACCAATACTAAAATGGAAGGCCAAAATTGGTAAGAAATGCTCTTAGCATCGGGGGGTCTAGTTAAGTTTAAAACAGAACTAGTAGAGTATTACAGAACTAGTAGAGTATCTACAAAGAATCAAACATTTCGGATACAAATTGGCCGAGATATCTCTTTCTTCACATTTGTTCAAAATTTGGTTGAGTTTATGACGTCATCCTTTTGCTAATTTGCATGTTTTGAAAGCTGGTTATCTCTGGAAAGAAAAGAGATATTTTAAAAAAGTAAATGCCATTTTTCTTCTCACACAGACTACTTGTTCTTGTTTTAAAACGGCTCAGAAAGGCAGAAAGGAAAGGTGTGAATTTGATCATAGTACCACTTTAACCTGATGTAATAAACACGATTGCCGACGGCTCCCTCCACAAACTGTTGTTTGTTTGCGTTTTTACTTAAAATAGAAATGTCTTCCATTCGCGCGTTTGAATTAAAAAGTTTGCCTTTTTCTGGAGTAAAAAAATACAATAAATATCTTGTTAACCTCGTTTTCTCGGTTTGTATTGCAAAATGCGGTTCCTTGTTTTAACCGTCGATTTATAGCATATCTTTCAGAACAGATCTTTAATAACAATAGATAATTAATTAACGCATTATTTTTTATTTCAGTGCTACGCTTCATCATGATGTGAAGAAATGAGAAAACAGCACTGAAAAGGAAATCAGTGTGCTCGAGTCACAAACCACGAATGGAGAAAAAATTCATCAAATTATACTTGAAGAAATACGTTGGCGATTTTTATCAGACTCCTATTGTTGTCATTACTGGAATTTTTACAAGTGATTTACTTTCAAGAACTGTAGATTTGCAGAATTCGTTGAAACTAAGTAAGGAAATGTAAATTTTACGTTGTTAACTTCAAGCAATACAAGGTGTTTAATAAACCTTAATGGCAGTGTCAACAACGTCGCTGAACAAAAGGTCTAATAAAATGGTCACATTGCACGTGCTGGTACATTTCCTTGCCGTTCTCTTATAAAACAATATGCAAATTTTGCAGATTTTGGAGATTGTGAACCACAATAGCAATTTGTTTGTGTTTTTATCTGGAATTGAACTCTGCCTTTGCCAATTCAGCTGAAGGATAGTTCTGGGAATAAAACTGGTTTAGAATTTCGAGAGAATATGAGCAAATCATTTGGCGTTTAGTCTTAAATAATTTGTTTCTGAAAAAGCAATCGATTGTTGTTACGTCAAAGAGCAGAGTGAATATTCACCGGAACAATGCGAATTTTTATGTAGACGACAAAGTATTCGCTATCAGTGTAAATGTTTTGCGGATCGGCAGTTTAATTTCAATCATGTAAACTTCAGAGTGAAGCAGTTCAAAATAAAGTACTTTATAACTCTGAATGGTTGTTGCAATTTACTTGATACTGTTATGAAAGGCTGTTTCGCGTTTTGCAGATGCATTGATACAGAAAAGACAAAACAAAGAAAACGTCACACCACAAGGATGAGAAAGTCAAAAGATTTTAAGTTGAAATATTTGGTTGACGCTGTATTCTAGTGCGCATGCGTATCTGTAAAATAAATACCACATGGACGGGAAAGTTAGTAACTATAAAGCAAAGGGTTTTGTTAAAAGTGTGGTGGGTGGGGGATGGTGGATGGATCCCATGTCAAATTTTCACTCATTTCAGGATTGGACTTTTTTTTGAGCTTTCATTTTCAAGTAGTCAAAAAGTAGTAAGTTTCATCTTTGGAGAGTGTGTTCATATTGCGCATGCGTATTGTTTTTTCCTTTTACCACAAGGATAGGAAACTTCCTCAGTTATTAAGGAATTTGATTTTTTAGGGTGCGGTGGGAGGGGGTTTGGGATGGAGAGAAATGAAAACTGTCTTCAAATGAATACTGTCTTTAGATGCTGTAGTGTTAGTAATTGTAGTAAAAGTGTTTTAAAGTGTTTTAATGTCAGTAATTGAGTAGCAGCATCCCCCACCACCTTGCCCAGGAAAATGAATTACTCTTATACTACATAAGGTTTCTCATCATTGTGGTACTGTTTTGCTAATACGCATGCGCATTACGTATGACGTCCTGTGATGGAATGTTCCTAGAAATGGAATGGTCCGCATCGTAAAGATAGTAGTTGATGTTATAAAAGCAACCTAAGTGTTTACTTTTTTCCAGAGGTGTTGAGAACCTCCAAATATTTGCTAAATTTGTACCTTATTTTGAAATGGAAGTTTAACTGATTTTTTACTGTAGCGTAATTGCATGCGAACACGTATTTGCTAGTGTGTACCACAAGGATGAAAAACTTTAATAGTATAAAAGAAGCTGACACTTTCTTTATTGCGCATGCATAGTCATGATAGAAAGTAGTTTAAAACAATGAATTTGAAAAAGTATTGTGGTAAAGTTTCTTGAAAAGAAAGTTTACTATTGAAAACAGTGCATGTTTCGAACTTTAAAGTTGGTTATCCACAGATACGCTTGGACGTTATATATTAGCATTTGGGGTGTTTGCTTAGAGTTCAAGAGCGACACAATGTTTATTTCCTTCAATTTATTGTACTAGTATTTCCTATTACATAAAAATACATTTGAAAGGGAAAAAATTCAAGTGAACGCCAAGAGTCAATAATTTTCCAGCAAGGGAACTTCACACGTCTTTGAGGCGAACTTGTATTTCAAGGATGAGAAGCTGTAAATCCTGTCAAAAGTAACAGAATTGCAAGTTAGTTTCTAAAAACTGGAACAAACGTTCTTCGTAACGTTTCCTACAGGAACAAAAAGATAATAATTATGCGACTCGTTTTTCAGGTGCTTTTTCTTCAAATTCAAATTACGTAATATCCTATTGGAAATGCACTGCAATCATGATTATAATGAAACCAACATTCCTGTAGAATTTCCGGCATCAGTCAACTATGCCGGCATACAGTGTTTGTCAGGGCCCGCAGAGCAAGATTTTGAGTGGGGAGGCTTAAACGTCACGTGAAATGGTTAGCCAGCTTGGGAGGGGGGGGAGGGAGTCCGTAGGCATGCTCCCCTGGAAAAATTGGGTTTTAGTTACTCTCAGATACCGGGAGGTGGATTTAAAATTAACAAATTTTTACAGTACAAGTATAGCAAACATTTAGAATCAGACCTATAGACTTGCTATCAAATCCTGCCTGAAACAATATCATTAATCCATATTAAACCCATATAAACAGATTTTGGTTCCATCAAAACTGGTACTGTTTTTTTCTCTTTTTTTCCTGTACCTTTTCTTTCTAATTAATATCTAAACTACTATTTATGCATACTTAATTAAAGTGTACTTAATTACTTAGTTGTCTTATCTTATTTTTCTTTCGTCTTTTCTCTTTAATCATGTACAACCTAGTCATAGCAATTTAATTTTTTAACTACTCAGCTCGTTTAGTTTATCTGTATTCTGAGTAGTTTTTTGCCCATTTTAGTTAATTTATTTCATCAGTATTATATCTTCTATTTATCTTTGGCAAAATATAATGGTTGTCGTTGTTGTTTACTCCAAATCAGCACTAAAGCCATTAGCCTTTAAACAAGAAGTTCCACTATAAAAGGGATGGCACATCCCACATTTCACACCTTTGGCAGCGCTTCAAGCTGCGACCATTTTGGTCGCCATGGCGAGTGGAAATAAAATTTGGCGACTAAATTTTCCACACAGGTCGCCAATTTGGCGACCACTGTACTGCGAAGGGCTGGCTACGCATCAAAGTTTGAAAACCACATTTCCTTTCCATTGTTTTAGTGTACTGTACAAGAATTAAACTTGTTTTGCTTGTTTATCTCCTTTACCTGTTTCTTTAATCTTTTATTTACTTTTCTGCATGATAATTGGAACAGTTCAACAAAAAATCTCTTCAATGCAAACGAAAATAACTACGTCGGAACGTTCTTCGAACGATTTTAATTCGGCTCATAATGGTCAGCGGTATTACTTCATGTACAGTGACATCAGGTGTCCTGCTTTGAAACGCTTTCCTTTTTGGCGACCAAAATGTTTCTAGCGGCGACCATTTTACAAAAGGAAGTCGCCAAAAGGCGACTTCTGGAAAACTTGAGCTTGAAGCACTGTTTGGGGCGCGAAATGCAAATTTTCACTCTTGCATTCATGGCACGTTGCAGAGTCAAGCGTCCTGCAAATTAAATACGCCTCAAAACCTCGTGAAACCAAAAGATACCCTTTACAAAAGTAAAATATAACTTGTTAATCTTTTAGCATAGCATTCTCAACAAAAATGAAGCACTTTTTACCAGTAACTGTCACGGAGAAAGCGCGGGTTGTTTGTCGGCTGTTTACGCCTTGATGGTTTTTTGACAACTGGGCGTGAGAATGGCCAGGCCAGGCCCCTTTTATACCGGAACTTCCTGTTTAATTCGACGATTTTTGCTATACTTTAGCTTAACGATGTATATCAATAAGAATGGAAAAAACAACGACTAAAATTTTAGTCATGCTAGTGTAAATTAGATTCTTTTAAGATGCAGAAATTTCTCTTTCTGTTACTGCTACGATCTGCAAATTCGTTAGAGTTAGGTTGCTAAATCTCTCTTGCGTTGTTGTTAAAAAAAATTTCAGTCTTCAGGCGGTGGAAACTGAATGATCGTTCACCACAAGAGCGCCACAGGACAAAGGAACTTTTTATGATTGAACAGTTTCGTTATGGAACAATTTAGACAATAATTTTAAGTTATCTGAATCCATTTTTATTTTTAAAAGAAGATTAAGAAATAAACTCTTACGCGAATTTTTAACTTCTTAGTAGTATTGTAATGAACTTTAGTTGAAATCTGCCACCTAACGGCTAACCATTATTATTAAAAACTAGCAATGGTATATTGCAAAAACTGAGATTTGATTGGCTAACAGGCTACCATCTCATATCCAACGCGCGCTCGTGGAATAATTAGGGAGCCTAAGCAAACTACGACAGCAACGGCAACGAGAACGTCACCAAACAAAAGGCTTAATGAGCAGAACAATAGCTCTGCACGTGCGTTTGAAGTCTCGGTACATTTCCTAGCCGTTCTCTGCAAAACAACAACGTGAAATGACCCAATTCTACGTATTCTGGACAACGTGAACCACGACGACTAAATTTTGATTTTTCTATTTGGAGTTGAATGCTCTCGTTTTATATTCAGCTGGAGCTAGTTCTTAAACCGATAGATACACTGAATACATCTGGATAATCGCGAGATTCTCGAGTAAAATATAAATTCATTTTTCATCAGGCGTTGTCCTCGACGTCGCCGTCGTCATTGCTTAAGCTTCCTATTGTTAAATACGATCACCTCGTTAATACGATACGATATCATAACTTTATTTAAACACGGTATTTCCATCAGCCATTCTAAAATTATTATCAACTAACTACCCACTTAAAACTGTGGCGACTCAATTTTGCCTTTAAAAAACGCTTAAAGAAGTCGGTTGCCGTAATTCTGGGCTAACTGAGCTACAGTAATTTAGACAATAATTTGAAGTTATCTGAATCCATTCTTATTTTTAAAGGAAGATTAAGAAATAAACTCTTAAGCGAATTTTTAACTTCTCAGTAGTATTTGCTGACTTACTGTAATTCTGGGCTAACTGAGCTACACTGTATGAAAAACGTCTCGTTAGATAATCAGTGCGTGGTTGTGGAACCCGGGGGGGGGGGGGGTACTCCCATATATGGGCTATATAGGTATGTGCCGCGGGATAGGGTATGTTTTTTGAGGTTCTCGGTCCTAAATAGGGTATCACTTTTGCTCCTTTTGGCATTGTGTTCCCGGTGTTATCCTCAGATAGGGTACCTAAATTCTATCAGCTAAAATAAATGCCCAACTAAACGTAACAAAAAAAGGTCTGTTTAAACTATAAACTATCCGTTCAACTAGTAGCAAAGCGATTTTGTAAAGATTTGTGTTTTGCCTTGTGCGGTTAGCCGTTATTTGGATCGTCACCCAACGCTTCTCCTCTCCTTGAAAAGGGTGTCATTTTTCGGGTTTGGGCCTTAAAAAGGGTATCAATTTTCGTTTTCTTTATCCTTAAATAGGGTCAGGGTTTAAGAACCTTCGCGGCACACCCCTATCCGAGATTTATGGGAGTACCCCCTCCCCTCCCCGCCCCCCCGGGTTGTGGAAGAGCCCGTTTGCTTTCAGTTTCATAACACTTTTCTTTGGCGACTACATGTTCTTCAGTTCAGCTACAACCTTCAAACTTAATCAGATGTTACGGAACATTTTTAGGTGAGAAAGGTTTCTAAATTTTCGCTATTATACAGAACCAGCAAATCGGTCCTACCTTTGAGTAGGTACCACTCTTCCTCCTCCGTCCTTGAATGTTCATACAGGTAGGTTGCATGGATGGATGCCTGTAAACACAAAACATAAAAATGTTCCACGTCACTGTTTTAACAGCGTGATCAAAGAACAATGTTATATGTCGTACCATAAAATTCCGGTTATAAGCCCTGGGCTTATACAACTTCGTAAGGGGTTTTGGGTGGGCTTATAAGCGGAGGGGCTTATATCCGAGGGGGCTTATAAGAGGAATAAAAAAATGTTTCGAAACGAGCCACGGCAGTGTTGATCGAAATACGTTTTTAAGTTAAAAAGTCAAAATAGAGCAACATTTAACCCTGTTCAGTACTGTCATCCAGCAGGGGGGGGGGGGCTTATATCCGGGGGGGCTTATAATCTGATGTTTTTTTTTTTGTTTCCAGTTTGATGGGCCTATAACCGGGGGGGAGCTTTTAAGCCGGGGGGGGGGGCTTATAACCGGAATTTTACGGTATATCAACCACGAGAAAACAGTATTTCATCGTGATATCGTGTTCAAGGTGGATATCCCAATCTCAAGTGTTTGATATATCTTCTAAATCAAAGCAAAAACTAAGGAGTAGACGGAGAAACAAAATCGAAGAAATCTATGCCCTGGTATCCAAAACTCCTTTACGCTTGTGATGTAACTTGATGAATTATTAATTAACCATGAATACGAAGAAAATGATCACAATTTAATTACCAATGATTGAGCATTTGTTTGATATCACCACTGTAACAGCAACTGAGAGTTGTAGTACTGACCCATCAAAGTACAAGAGCTGGAAAATGCTCACATAAGATTTTGTAATGTGAAACGCTGGAAAGTTAATTTTTAGTGTTCATTTAAATTAACGCTGCGCAGGACATTTTTGTATTTTTAGCTGGAAAATGCTGCCAACTGTTACCAGGCAACTTAAGATACGTCTTACTTTTAAGTGTTCCCCCTCACTCTGTATATATTTGGGTGGGGGTGTGCCGCTGGGACACTGAAACCCTTACCCTATACCAGACCATGTATCAGCTGATTTTGCAACCCTACACTAGACTAGACACCGAAAATCCCCACCCTATCCCAGGCTTGCTATTTTTTAGAACTGCACCACTATTAGAGTTTTTAATGACTTTAATGGGAAACCATCTGTCAACAACATTGCCCTATTCTCTATACCCTATCCCAGACAAAACTGCTTGAAAACCATACCCTTCACAGTGGCACATACCTATATAACTGAAACATGTTCAATCTGCAAAAATGGAAAGGAAAGGCCTTCTTTGAATCAAAACAACTTTGTCACGGCACTCAGCTTGATATCACATACGGCAGAGAACTCAAATATTCAAAATGCTCTGTTTTTAAAACAAAGTGCACAACCAAGCTGAAAATTTGCAAAAATATATATTTTTAATTCATCTTACACCTAGTGACATTGAAACTTTAGCAGGCCTATTGAATTTTGATTTCAGAATTTTATGACGTAACATGAAAACCAAAAATAATTTGTTCCTCCCTTTATTAAATCCCACCCAACCTTTTTGGAAATTCAAAAACAAACTTGGTATCCCTACTTTATAGTGGAGCTCCAGTGGCCCAAAGGGCTGCAGGGCAGAGCCCCATAACCATAGAAATAGAAGAATAATGCATTCATAGAAATAGGAGAACCAGGCATTTTAGTATTCATGGCTAGCGACATGGTTCATGTGCATGTACACCCTATGTCTGTATGACAATGCATGCTGCCTCAGCTTCAATATTTGATATTGGACATCGATGTTATGGAAAATTGACAGCTGTCAAAACAAGGTATCCAGTGACCAGTAGAACATCACTATATCACAGGCTTAGGTGTAGGATGCATCAAGGTCACATGTTTCATTTTAAGTTGACGGCTGACCAGCTAATTCTGGGAAAAGGTTTGAATGGTTTTCGGCAACCAGAGGAAAAATAAATTTCTTGGAATGCACTTTAATTATTTTGGAGAAACATTTTGTCACCAGATATACTATTCATTATCATCAGACTATTTGTCGAGACATACTGTTACTAGATTTTAATTTTCAAAAATATTAAAAAATTTGCAAATACATTTTTTACGAGTTTTGAGGTTTTTTGGCGGACAAACTAAAACTTAGTGACTCAAAGGATAGTGCAGAATGTGTGAAGTGGCCGATTAATTATTGTGTTTTTGTTTGGTCACCTTAACTCAGTTCAATAAGACACTGAAACGCCAGACATGATACTTGCACTCACCTTTACAACCATAACACAATCCTTTTTTCGTTTGTAGTATGATAGTTTTATTTTTCTTTCAAACATATTTTTCCTACTATTTTGCTATTACTCATAATTTCAACTATTGAATTATCATTGGGTCTAAGAAAAAGAAAACGTAGTCCCTGCGACTTGCAATTATCCTGTTTAAAAACTGCAACTGGCCAAAATCCGTTTTGCTACAAAAAGTTTTGAATGCCTCAAAATCCCACGCCCCTTCTATTTGTCTGAGCTGTCACACTTTGGCCTATCAGTGCAATCCATAATAGGTTGTCTCGTTTTTATGCATGACTGATAATCTATTTAACACAGTGCACAATGTTTCAATTCAACTGTCACAAGAGGTAATAGATGGCTCAAATAAAAAACATCTTGATTTGAAGGTTTTCAAAGCGCAGGATATTTGTTCCTGGTTGTTAGGAAATTTGCGACCCAAAAAAATTCTGGTACAAGTTTTTGCGTATTTAATTATGAAAGTGCTGTGCTTGATTTTTACCATTTTTGCCAGTGCTCTGCAATGAGAAGCTGATGATGATTTTTTTTACTCAAACACTGCGACATTGATGGCAGCTGCTTTGCTAGCAATAATAAAACCAGTTATAACACTGATATTGTCCATTAATCAAATGAAAGGTCTTTTGGTTTATAAAGAATTATTTCATATAAAGAACTTTCAGTTGATGCCTAAAATCTAATCTAATAAACTGCTTTTTTGACTTAGCACCATCGAGCCCACAAGAATCGTACCACAGGGGAAAACGTAACATTCATGAGAGTCTGCAAAGTAGACTTATCTTTTGTGCATTCATTTCCCGCAAGGTTCCCTGACAGTAAGTTCTTGGAAGAATAGTACCATAAGGAGAGCATACTGTTCTCAGAAACAAATATATAATTTAGACTCCACATTTTAGATAGTGCAGACAGTCAGGTACTCCCCACCCCTTACTCCCTTCAGAAGAATAATTAATGTTATGACTTAATTAATATAAATTAATTAATTAATTAATTCATCAACTATCAAAGTTTACACCTTTGTGCTTTAGGGTGTTAGGGCCATAGTAGTTTAGCAAATGACAGCCCACATATACCATCACAAAAGTGTAAATTCTGCACTAAAATCTGAACTGTTGGGCAGCACCTTTAGGTACAAACGTTGCAAAATAGGACAAGGCTTTTAAACTACTTGGAATAAAAACTGCAGTTAATGTTTAACTCAATTGGGTCTTGACAAAGTGTGAGCCAGTAAGTCATGCAAGCCATTCCGGTTAGCCTAAAAAACACATCAGCCTTTAGCCTAAATAGCACTCTGGTTAGCCTACAGTTAGCTTAGATAGCTTGCAGTTAGCTTTTATGTCGGAATAAGGGATTTCTTGCTTGCATGGTTCACGTGGCTCACGAGTTATGCGAGCTATCCCAGTTAGCCTAAACAGCACTGTGGTTTAAGCCTAAATAGTACTAAGGTTAGCCTACAATTAGTTCAGTACCTTGTGGATAGCCTTTTTATTGAGATAAGAGATTTCTGGTTTGCAGGCCTTGTATGACTTGCATTGCTCACTGGATCGCATAATGTACAAACTCACTTAATTTATTCATAAACAATTCAAATTAGTCCCCACCATTGCCAATACCATTTGCTAAATGACTCTGTGTGCTGGTATCGGCAGATCGCTCCCAACCAAAGTCAGATTGCTCCGTCAAAAAAGTCATATCATTCCATGTTCAGAAAAGTGTTCAAAGCATGCGTTCGCAAGTTCACTTACAAGTATGAATAAAGTTAATTGCGGTTTCATCTTGAAAGCGCGCATTCACAAGTTCACTAACAAGTGTGAATAAAGGAATCAAGGTTTTGATCATCTTTAAAGTGTTCGTTTGCAAGGGTGAATAATTAAAAGAAGTTAATCAGGGTTTCATGTTCAGTTATTACTGCAATGATCGAGGCAAATATGCTTATGTCTGAAAGATGATGGTACTCCTGTTTCTTCCCGAAGGAGAGATCGAGCCCCAGTTCCAGCATCTTCAATGCTAAGCACAGTCACCAGCCCCTGTAGTCCTTGTAGACTTTGCTGATTACATCTCCACTACCTGGATCAGCAGAGCCACCTCGAGCCCTACTGACTGGGCAGTGTTTAAGAAAGCGGTGCGTACATCCTGGAGGGATGGCATCATGGCCTGAACCGTCAAGCAAAAGAACAGGCACAGACAACTACCATTGTACGTTCTGATAAAGCTCCTTCACAGAGAAGTCTTGCTGACTGCCGTCCAGATTCGCCCAGTCTCTGAGAAGAAATTGTGCAGGATCCAGCAAGAAAATACCAAGACCTTCAAGCCAAGATATCTGCCCTGTGGGACCAGTACGAGGCAGACAAGAAAACAGCCAGACAGCTCCTCAAAGCGTGTTCCTTCCTGAATGCTCCTGTGTAGGCAGCTGCTTCAAAGTTTTCAAAACAAACAAACGGCTCTTTTAGGAGCCACCAAATAAAATAAAAGCAATGACCAACATGTGCCCATTATATTATTATTTGTTTTTTTAACTGCCCAAGATACATTTAAAACAATGGCCAGAGAGGGACTGGGTAAGACTGATTCAAAATGGCGGATCTTTATTTATATGGACAATCAAATCACCATCTATTCAAATGCACAAGGCCAAGGGAAACAAAAGTTCGGGTTGTTAAAGAAAAGAAAATGTAAGATTTAAGTGTTGAGTGAAGGAAAGCTGCCGCTGATTTGTGAAAGAGGGATTGAAAAATCGGAATTCCACTGAGTAGTTAGTCTCGATAGTCGTCACCGTAACAGTAGTACTTAAGCTGTTATGCATCAAAACTGCTTCAACGACAGTACTTTCGAACTCTTAAGGAGATAAATCTGTCTTACTTTTTTGATGGAGCGATATGACTTTTTTGATGGAGCGATCTGAATTTGGATGTGAGTAATATGACTTCGTTTGGGAGCGATCTAACTGGGAGTGATATGACTGCGATTTGTACTTTGTACCTCAAGAATGCTCATTTCCCTACTGCCCCCACTGCCCCCCCCCCCCCCAACCACTATGCTTGTCAGCCAATGGCACACTTCAGCAATTGCACATGACAACATGAACAATCAGCTTTCAACTGGCTTGCCATATTAAAGGAACACGGTCAGCTGGTGCACATGCGCATTAGATATCATTTCATAGCTAATTTGCATATCACACTTCATCACAAGACGAGCGAACGAAGAACGGAAACTGAAAAGCGCATCAACAAACCTTGTCGAATCGAAGTATTTGCGAATCAAAGTAGTGGTTAAATATACATGTTACGTTATTAGAACACTGATTTTATTGAAACCATGGAGAATTTACCGATGGCCTTGTACAGGAAAAGGCTAGTGTCAACGAATGCCTCTGAAGATGAAGAAAGATCAGTAGAGGTGAGAAACACAAGTGATCGTAGTCATTTCTGCTTTCAATCGGATATTTTGCTTTTATAATTTCCTTTTACAACTTTCACTCTTTCTGTGAGTTGGCATGTTGTTTGTGCGAATCTCAGGATCTGTCTTCTAGCGCCGTACGATGCATCAAAGTATGTATCATTGCGTTGGCATAATTGTTTTTATTTCGCCGCGCCGCGTTTGTATTTGCTCGTGTAGTTGAAATTATGCAAATTAAAATGCAGGCATTGAAACTTGACTCAGTTGTAATGTGAAATTGAACAGGCAGGTGATCATTCCTAATGATACTGAAGAATTAAAGTAGAGCTTATAACATTATTTGTTGTGTTGTTGTATTCGTTTGAGCTCCAAATCGAGCAGCTTGATGACGCTGGATGACGCCACATTCGAATCGTTTACAAAAGGCACGGACCTTTTGCCAGGTCGAGAAATGCGATTTTGCAAACACATATAATGATGATTTGCTGTCCAATGTTTTTGGTTAATTTCTTTCATTATTCTGGTCAACGGAGGCGATTCTTTCTGCCCGGCGATTTCACGCTTCCCACCTCTTCTTTTCATGTTCTTTTGGAGACGCGATCCATACTGTTTTTAACCAAATATGATAAAGTAATAGCATAGGATGACCAAAAGGACACTCAGAAACAGGTTTTCAGTAAAGGATGGAAAATCGAGTAAGACACTGGGAAGATTGAAGCGGATTTTGAGATGTACTCGAAGCGTATTTTTGATTTCGGGTTGAGGTGGACTTTTTTCAAAGTGAGAAAACTAGGGTCCAGGTCAGCGCGGCCACAAAGCTGACCATGTCCCTTTAAATACCTAACTCCATTTATCACAGAAACTCTCCTCTCTTTCTCTCAAAGCGTATGGTATTCTATTTATTTTATTATTTATTATTATGTTTTTACATAAACATCACCAGCTGGTTGATCCATTTGTTGGTATGCTCACCATGCTAGGATCAATCTTTCACCATTTTTAGTACTTTCTAAACTTTATAACTTTGTGTCAAGAAGCATTTTCACCGGCGCGGTGACCATATTGGTGTTCACAGACAATTAGCCTGCATGCAGACGTCTCCATTTCCTTTGCTTCACGCGGAAAGGGACGTCTGCGTAATGCCGTTCCTAATCGTGTTCCAGTATCCCGCTGTTCGGGTTTTGAATTTCGCATGAATTATGGTGTTGTTGTTTTAGTTGCAAGGCCATTGAATTGTAACTTCTATCAGAGTTTGAAAACGATCTTTCCGTCTGATCACTCCAAAATTACCGGGAACTGTTGGGAACTGTTGTGACAGGATGAGCAGTTTTCGCGGGACTAGATGTGCGTGGCAATGTAAGACTGTTTGGTGAACAAGAAACCGATTCGTCGAGAAGAATTCGCTTATCCGGCGAAACCGATAGTGATTAATCTACACTCTCTTGGAACTCCTTCTTAACTGTGAGCCCTGCCTTGAAGGTTTCGAACTGTAATCATTAAAAAGTTCCTCGCCAATTTTCTTCAAGTTATCATGAAGTCCTCGTCACTTCCGAGGCTTTGCAACACAAGATTTACATATACAGGGCGAACTAGAATGAACAACAAACTGAAGAGAACAGATTTCTTCGAGAACTTTAAACTGTCCACGACCTTGAACGAGATTTTTGTCATTGTGGTTCACGATCGATGAAAAACACAGCACACAATCACTCATGCTTTGGTCGACATGTTTTGATCTGTCAATAGAAAACCGCGCTTAATTTAACCCGCATAAATTATCTTAAATGTTTCGCGATGATAGCCAATCAGAGTTGATTCTAACAATGCCTACTGTTAAGAAACCAATCAGAGCGCGGTCCGCGAATTCTGGAGAAACAGCGGGATACTGGAACACGATTAGGAACGGCGTTACGCAGACGTCCCTTTCCGCGTGAAGCAAAGGAAATGGAGACGTCTGCACGCAGGCTAACAGACAATAAGACTTCTCACGTAAGAAAGAACTCGTTTCACCAAAAAAAAAGAAATTTTCATTGTTTAGTAAATTATACCAGCCAACATGGCCACCATGACATCATGTGAAAATGCTCTTAATGTAAACAAGTTTCAATTTATACAAACAGGCCCTTACCTACAATTCACATCATTCAGTGGGAAGACATTATAAACTGACAAATTCCATTAACCTGTAAAAAGACATTGAAAATTAATTTTCCAAATAGAAAGTGCAGCCAATAATATGTAATTTCTCCAAGTGCAATATAGTGGAACCACAAAACAAACCCCTTTGAAACAAAATCTTGCACGCAACAACAATGTATATTACTATATTTAGAATCATGCACAAGTTACATTAAACATTTGAACATTTTTTAAACCTTTTTTCCATGGACCAAATTGGCACCATGGGGTTAAAACCTCCTGCGATAATAATTTATTGCTCGCAACAGAGGAAAACCCAGGAGCAGGCTGCAATGTGCCTCAACCAAACAACACAACATTTAAAGGTCAAACTTTCCCTTGATCTTACAAATCAAAGTACTCACAAGACCTAAAGAAACCACAGCAGTCAGCTCCAGCTGTCTAAAGTGTTGTGTTAGCCTGCACCTCGGATAACCTCATGGGTGGGGCTGTTGCAGTTTGGACTGGAGGCATTGTGTGGTTCCAGAAATTATCCATACGTCCCCCAAAGAACGGATTTCCCCCCCCCCCAACCCCCCCCGGAATTTCCAATTAAGCTCCATACAGTTCTTTACAATTTCTGGCCTTTGAGATCCCCCCCCCCCCCCCTCAACCCCCAGGAATTTCCAATCCCTTCTTTGGGGGGAGTATGGACATTTTCTGGAACCAAACATTGTCAGCCACCATGACCTCAGATAACTTCAGAGGTCTGGCTACTTGAGACGATAATAATTGTAATACAATAATAATCTAATAATTAAGCCAACATAATGATAATAATAATAATAATAATAATAATAATAATTAAAATAGTTTTCATTGAACAATGTTTTGAATCATGAAACTTTCTATGTATCATTTTGGCACCACAGGTACAATCTTGTATTGCAGTCGATCATATTATGTTGGCATTGTTAAATCAACAAGGTAAACTGGACGTCTGAAGCCAATTACGGAATCAGTGTGAACCTTAGCTTACACAAGAGCTTTGTTTACCTGGTCCCCCATGAGCTGGATTCCAAATAAAGCATTTGAAACTACTCAAGATACCTGCTTCCTGGTCGACGTTGTTCCATTGGGCTTCTGATCTACAGATGAAAACCAAATTAAGCACTTTCAGTGTTAAGCAAAATGCAATAAATATTGTAAACCACATCCACAGTCAGTCACAAACAGATACGTTTTTTTAACAATTTTATTTTTGAGAAGAACTGCCCAGTTCTTAAAGTGCTCACTCAAAATGATGTTACAATGCCCTGTGTTTTTTGGTCTAGACTGATAATGCATGTTAAAAATTGGAACAAAGCTCAAGCCACGCACAGATTGGTCTTCTTTATGGGTTTAATTCAAATTTTTCGACAAGCAACCCCACCCCTTTAATACAGGAGACCACTCCCTCTTTCAACCCCTGCCCAGGCCAAAATCTGGCAAATTAGAGACTTGGGTGCTTTCCATTTCCCCAGTCCGACCAGTCTAACAAACTGAGATGAACTGCTGTAAAATGGAACGACATTTTCCGATTAAACTGGGCCAACCAATCGGAATGGTCCTTTCCTTTTTGCATTCCGTTCCTCAGTGCAATGCATTTGTGAGAACTGAACAGTTCATGGAAATGGAACGGTAAATTCCGGTCCGATCGGTGCAACTGGTCAAAGTGGTCCAGCTCCAGAGGTGGACATGAATATTCCGGTCAGAACGAACCGAAGCGGACCTTTCCATATCAATTCTGACCGAAATTTCCAAAATTTTGTGGTATATGGAAAGCGGTGACCCTTGATATAGCTGGAATTTAGGACAGCAGACAAGGCTACTTATTTAACGCTATCCAGACCAGGAGGGGAGGAAAGTGCCGCACTGACTTTGAACGCTTAAAACCTTTTTCAAGATTCAACCAAACACTGCCAAACTTTACAAAGTTATGTAAAATTTATCTGAGAATAATTTGGTAGGATAGGTTGTCAGGTCATGAACTTGACATTACCATGGCAACAGCATTTTGACAGACATGTTTTCTCTAAATCTTTAATTTTTGTGCCCCTTTTAATGAAAATTAACTTTAATGCAATAATCACACTTTTAGTTATTTATCAACTTTTTATTGAATTTGAGAACTTTTCAGGAATTTTGGGCAGTTGTCTGATATTATGGAAAAATTTTGAAATCCAAGATGGTAGATCCAAGATGGCTGCTGTTTTGACATCATGATGTAATTATTATCATGTGATATGTCGTCATCATCCCACGTGACGTACATCAAAAGATAGATATTTGGGCATACTATAACATATCCTCTAAGTTTGATTGTGATTGCTGAAATATTCTGGACATACCAAAGGAGGGGGAGGGTGGGTAGAATCCCCCCTGTTCTGGAGGATGGGCACAATCCCCTCCCTGGCCTGGAGGATGGGCAGAATCCCCCCCTCCCCCTCAGTCTAAAAAGATCCAAAAAAGCCTGATCTGAATAGGGTTTAAGCTGTATTCTGGGGGAGTGCTTAATACATTTTCAAGGAGAACCAAACTATTCTTAACATGTCTAATAGCATGCAAAACAAGTGGTTTAGCAGGGCAGAGCACAAAACATGAGGGCAAGTACAGGGCAAATCAAAAAAATAAACCAAGTGTAGACACACCATTACTGAAGCTCTTCACCCCTATGACATGATTGATACAGAATACTGAATACAATTGACAGACTTCAATGACTCCTACAGTTCAGGACGTTATATTTTCCTGTTACATTTTTCATTGTGTCTGCTGTTTGCTTTCTAAGCACCACCCTGGTAAACTGTCAATTTTGCAGGCTGACAGGCTACTTCTAACATCTCCAGTTAACGGTCTCACTCCCAGTATGTGTTTTATCAAACACAAAGCTCATCGCAAGTCCTTTTCAAGGGAAGTAACCTGTCAGTCCATTTATTTAAGTATTTTAACGGATAATTTAGTCACCTGAAAAATTATGAAAAAAGATGTTGTAATCCTTCTGTAGGTATATAAAAGGGGTACCTTTTCTGTCAAAAATGGTATATGAAAGGGTAAGGGCTTTGGGCTTAACTGCAGAAGAATAGCATCTATTGTGTTATGCCTCGTTCTACAAAAGGTACCGACACATGTAAATGAGGTGGACTAAAGTGGTCGGGTATTCTGCAGTTGCAGGGCTTGGACCTCGGGACGGAACCTACTCTTATAAAAAGCCGTTTGGGTATACCCCCCCCCCCCCCCCCCCGGCCGGATTTTACAAATTTTGTCTACTTTTGAGCTGCTGAAAGCAGACGAAATTCAATGGTTGCACGAAGGATTTAAATATCTAAGCTTTAAGTTGTAAATCTTACCTTCTTCGTGAGGTACAAGCTATATTTAATAGCTTAAAAACTTGCTTTCAGGGCGGGAGAAGTTTTTTACATTCAGCCCCGTCATGTCTTGTGGCTCCGAACTGCAAACAAAGCTAAAGAGCTAAGTTTATTTTCACATAAGCTATATCACTGGTTCACGCGACCCTAAATAAAGAACAAACCTTCGCTAAATGCAGTATGAACTCGATTTTCAGACATTTTTCTTTCACTCCACACACTTGCAGCCGACCAACATGGCGTAGCGGGTTTCAAATTTAGCGGGGAGTGGGAGGGGGGGACGGGGGACCTCGTTCCCAGACCCTCTCTACTTTTCCTTCCTTGTCGTCGGGTTGGTCACGTGATCGCCTGTGACAAAAATGTTTCCATTGGGGTAGGGTCAACGAATTATTTCGTCGATCTCAACTGGAGCCAATTCGAATTAGAATTTGTAAATAAGATTCTATTAACCACTTTAATTTGTATTGAAATTCTCTTGTGTGCGCATCTAACGCAATCACGCTTGGGGTCAGGGAACATTTCATCGAATTTCCTTTGCGCTGTCGGTTTTTCAAACCCATGAAACCAGACTACCATACAGTTTTTTGACATTTGCTTTTGATGCAGGTACCTTTACTGAATTAATAGTTAAAGTGGATTCACTCGAATCCGAGTTTGAGATTTAACGGCATGTCATGGTCTTGTTTAAATTTAATTGGAATAGCATCGACTAGACCTTGCCACAAAGTCATGTCGCATCCATTTTAATCATATCACCAATTTTGAAATTTTCAATGAACTTGGATCAAAATTGCGTGTTAAGAGATATGGGCCCCCAACAGGCTGTAGAAAAAAGTTAATAACACGTTTCCATTCGGCATCATCTTCCCGATCAGAATATCGTTTTAAAAAGGATGTCTTCTGTGCTTAAATAAGGGATTCCAAATGTATCATTCTTAATCCACCGTTCTCAATATTATTAATCAAAGCACGTCTTTTCACTTTGTCTTTACTCTTCCAAATAAACTCATAGATGATAGTATTCGCTCTCTTGATAACGTCATCCGGAAAAGGTAACTGCGACGCTCTATACAGGAATTTTGCGACAGCAAACGATTTTATGATTTGAATTCTTCCGCGAAAGGTTAAACGTCTCCACTTCCACAGATTTAGAGTCTTTTTCAGCGAATCCAGGATTGATTCAAAATTTAATTTAACGGCTTGCTTCTTATCATTTTTTTTAATGAACTTTATTGATAACACACAAACTTTACATAAAATTAAATACATAGAAAAAGGAAAAAGAAATAGTTGCTAAAATTACAATAATATTATATTACAGAATTTGTTTACATACAATTAAGATATCTTTTCTTATTACAGTTATAATACTTTATACAGTTACAGTGCTCTACTTATACTATTATAATACTCTACAAGAAGTTAAGAAGTTTTATTCGTCGTTGCGTGATCCTTGCTTCTTATCATATGACAAGAAGATGCCAAGTATCTTTTAAGGTTTATCCATATTTTTAATACCAATATCGAACTTCACGGACACGTATCCAAGATGGAGAGCCTCTAATTTGCTGTTTATATACTTTAAGGACTGAACAGCATCCAAAATTTCGCAACATTTTAAAAAGATTTTCAAAAGATTGTTTATCTTTCAAGAAAGTCGTCAGATCATCAGCGAAAATAGTTAACTTGATTTCTTCGCTATTTGGCAGTTTAAAACCTTTAATATTTTTACTGCTTCAGATATTTATATTTGATCAGGACAGAGTACCAGCTTCCAAAAGTGGCATAAGGGCACCAACATCCAGCTTTGATCTGTCAACAATTTCATCCCTTAAAGAGACAAAATTGAGTGAACTTGCCAACTTGGCATATCTTGAACTACCATCAAGAAATGGAATTGATTCCAATCCAACAGATTTTGCATCGTTGGCCGTGAAAGGAATGAAAACACCAGGAACTCAACAGTCTCTATTTCTAATACCAGAAAAAATTCTTTTCAGCCACTAATGTTATGGGGGTAAGTTTATACCTGTAGTATTTTTGTTATTGTAGTATTGCTGTTAAATGTCTTATGACATTGAACAGTGAATAGATGTCACTTTCTGTCTCAAATCCATGGTAATATGGGAGGAGACTTATCCCCTGTATTTGCCCACAGTGATAGCATACCAGGGGAAATATTAATAAGTGGTACTTTATGGGAAAATGTACTCATATATAAAGTTCTTTTTTTTAATTATTGTAATTGCCATGTATGCAGGTTTTAATTCCCTTAATTTCAAAACGCAAACGAAATTTTCTTCTTGCTACCATTGATTATTATTGTAGCCACTATCATAAATTTAGGTAGTGGAAAAGCATTCATCTTGATCATATCCTTAATAATTGTATGTTTTTTTGCTTAAATTAAAAACAAACTCTTCAAGAAGTGTACAGTGAAGATACTTGCTGAACGTTATTTCTTATTTCATATTTCATTTCCAGATGATTATCAGACCTGGTTTGAGACAATGACTGCTGAGTTCCCATGTGGAGTGGCCTACCACCAAACCTGCAAAAGGATCCTCTTACATTGAGCCTTAAACACCGCAATAACATATTATGGTCATAATGCCTCCCTCAAACCACGAGTACAGATTCATGGTTATGAATGAATTCTTGGTGTAGAAATTTATTGTGGATACTTGATTTTAAATTTCAATTCTTCTAACTCTTTTATTTAGGCACGAGTTAATGCTGCATCACCTAGCTTCAGAACTGTTAAGAAGCACACTGCTGCTGCACCTTTCACATGTGAACCATAAATTCACGTAAGTATCATTCAACTGATAACTAGTTAAGAAATTCTGTATTAAAATGCAGTTTTACGTATTTATAGAAAAGACCAGAAAACAGCAACTGCAATATTGTTATCATTCCATTTTTACTTTGTATGTGTCTGTCTATAAGAGAGGCGAGACTTACATGTCTGATTTCTCATGAGTATATAAAGGATGCAGGATAATTGGTGGAATACAGTAGCAATACTATAGAGCTGATTTATCCTGTGGAATTCCCTACGTAAAGTGGTCGACGCTTTTGGCTAAAAGCTGATGCCTGTAATACTAACAGTAACCATACAAGAATCTGTCAGGGCAAAATGGGATGGCGATGTCGACCTTCAGGATGGAAAGCTGCAAGAACTTCGTGCGGAGTATGATGTAAGAAGAGCTGACGCCAGCATACAAGATGGCGAAGTTCAAAGGGATGCATTGGAATTGAAAGTGCGCAAGTTTTTTTTTTTTTTCACTTTTTATTTCAATCTTGGGTAGCTCAAATTTGTGACATCGCATTGTTAATAACACCTATCATGACTGGAATTTACAATTTTGTGACCTGTTATCATAAATAAATAAATGTGCTAAAGTGAAAAATTACGTTACTAATGTAACGTAGTATTGTTTTAGTATTTACCAATACCCAGAGACTGTTTTGTTTTGCTCGTTAACGCAGGCCACAGGGCACCCATACTCTTCAAAATGGTGAGAAGAACTAGAAACATTGTCCAGTTGTTCATCATTATTTTCAAAACTGTTGTATGCTTGCAGTTGGGTTTCTCTCTTTATGGAGAATTCTCATCTGGGAGATTTATATATCTTCCATCAAGTTCAAAGGCGTTTTACCAACTGAAAGAGTTGGCAAGCGAACAGAAGATGGAAAATGCAAATTATCAAAGAAAAATGCTAATTTGCAAAGAAGAAATTACATCCGAAAAACTTGGGCCTTCGAAAGGGTCTTTAAATCACGATAGACAACTGTTTTTCTTATCGCTCTAACGCGAATACAAAGCCAATCGAATTCACTGCTTAAGGAAGATGAAGGTCATACGGGATTCAAACTACTGGTGCCCAGTCTGTGGAACATAACTTGACTGTTCAGTTTCCCTTACAGTGACACATGCAAATGCATGAACAATTGATCCTTCCCTTGGTTATATCTTTTTGCAATTATCAGTACGCAAACAGTTCACTCTCTGTCATTATGAACAGCCTTTATTGCCTGCAATTGGTATAGAATACACTAAATTCATATAATATTCTTTCCCATATTTTTATGTTTTTTAAGTGTTTAATATTGCTGTTTGCTTTGTACCAGTGGGTCAGTACAGTTCTGGTATACGCAAGTCACAAGTTTCTTTAATAAAATCACCTCTATACTTGCATAAATGGTCTTTTGAGGAAGAAAGAGCAATAGTTGAGTTTGTGGGTTTAGCAAGAATGGACCCCAAGTATAGTATAGTATAGCCGAGAGCACCTAATGGCCTGCCTTCAGAGCTATATATAGCCACCAATTCTAGAAGGATTGTGCTTTGCACATTCAAGCAAGTACATGTTCAACTGTACTTTTGACCAGTGAGTATCAACAAGGTCAGCAGAACTGTTTCGAGTCTTTTCTATTTGTGTGGTTTTGTGGAAAGGAAGTAAATGCATTTCAAAACAAAGTGAACAACATTTAATTAACAACGTGGAGCTTGATTGTATCAAACTACAACTTTGAGACCTCTTTTTACTGCATTAATACCAAACAGGTTGATAGCAGGTATCCAAATTTTATAACCGTCCTTCGAAGAATCAATCTTAGTTTAACATGTGATATGTTCAATCATGCTCTTTCTGTTTTTTTACAGAGACTTTTTGTTGTTATTTTAGATTCCCGGATAACAACTCGAGTTTTCACTATTTTCAAGGTCAACTTTCAAAGCTTAGATGCCGCAGAAGAGCATTATAACTTGACCTTGAGCAACCGTGTAGAGAAGATTGAGGCTGGTGCAAGTAGAATCAATGTGTTAAATCTCCATGCAGACTTGTTGATATAGTTTCAGCCATTCCTGATCAGGACAGAGTGCCAGCGTCCACAAGTGGCATAAGGGCACCAACATCCAGTTTTGATCTGTCAACAATTTCATCCCTTAAAGAGACAAAATTGAGTGACCTTTCCAACTTGGCATATCTTGAAATACCATCAAGAAATGGAATTGACTCCAATCCAGCAGATTTTGCATCGTTGGTCGTGAAAACACTAAAATATCACAACAAAGGCAACCTGATCTACATGTTTGGCATGTACATTACCAAAACCCGACCAGGAACCCAACAGTCTCTGTTTCCAGTTGACCAGATGCCATTTTGACTGGTAGAATACCAGATAGAATTCTTTTCAGCAACTAATATTATGGGGGAACGTTTTATGACTGTATTATTTTTGTTATTGTAGTATTGCTGTTAAATGTTTTAAGACGTTAAACGGTGAATACAAATCTCAAATCCATGGTAATATGGGAGGATACTTATCCCCTTTATTTGCCCACAGTGACAGCATACTAGGGAAAAGAAAGTGGCACCTTGTGAGAAAATGTGATCATACATAAAGTTCTTTTTTTAATTATTGTACTTGCCATGTATGTTGGTTTTAATTCCCTCTAACCTTTAATTTCAAAACACAAGGGATATTTGTCTTCTTGCTACCATTAATTTTAGGTAGTGGAAAAGCATTCATCTTGATCATATCCTTAATTGTTTTTTTTTTTTTTTTTGAAATGATGAAAACAAATTCTTCAAGAAATGTACAGTGAAGATACTGGCTGAACGTTATTTCAGATTTCAGTGCCAGATGATTATCAGACCTGCATGGTTTGAGCATAGTACTAACTATGGTTTGAGACAATGACTGCTGAGTTCACCTCCAGATTTAGCAGAATTTTTAGAGGACCTTAATATGGAGTGGCCTACCACCAAAAACCTGCAAAAGGATCCTCTTACAGTGAGCCTTAAACAGCGCAGTAACACAAAAAACGCTCACCCCGATGGACGCTTTTGGCTAAAAGCTGATGGTTGTGACCTAAAAGTAGCCGTTCAAGAGCCTGTAACCGCAAAATGGGAGGGAAATGTCGACCTTAAGGATGGAAAGCAACAAGAACCTCGTGCACAGTATGATGCACGAAGAGCTGAGGCCAGCATACAAGATGGCGAAGTCCAAAGGGATGCATTTCATAGGAAAATGCTAATTTGCAAAGAAGAAATTACATCCGAAAACTTGGGCCTTCGAAAAGGCTTTTAAATCACGATAGACAACTGTTTTTCTTATCGCTCTAACGCGAATACAAAGCCAATCGAATTCGCTGCTTAAGGAAGATGAAGGTCATACGGGAACCTTTAGAGAAAAATGTCACTGAATCTACTAGTGCCCAGTCTGTAGAACATAAGTTGACTGTTCAGTTTCCCTTACAGTGACACATGCAAATGCATGGACAATTGATCCTCCCCTTGAAAATATATTTTTTGCAATTATCAGTACGAAGACACTTCACTCCCTGTCATTATGAACAGCCTTATATATCGCCTGCAATTGGTATAGAATACACTAAATTCATATAATATTCTTACCCATTTTTTATGTTTTTTTAAGTGTTTGATATTGCTGTTTACTTTATACCAGGTGATTAGTTCTGGTATACGCAAGTCACAAGTTTCTTTAATAAAATTACCTCTATACTTGCTTAATTGGTCTTTTGAGGAAGAAAGAGCAATAGTTGAGTTTGTGGGTTAGCAAGAATGGAACCCAAGTATAGTATAGTATAGCCGAGAGCACCCAATGGCCTGCCTTCACAGGAGGTCAAAACGGAGCTTTTCCACAGAAAAGCTGTTCTTCACGCACTTCTCTGCCCCCTGCAGCTGGCTGAGAGAAACACATTGCCTACCTTCAGAGCTATAGCCACCAATTCTGGAGGAATCGTTGCTTTGCACATTCAAGCAAGTACATGTTCAACTGTACTTTTGACCAGTGACTATCAACAAGGTCAGCAGAATTGTTTTGAGTCTTTTCTATTTGTGTGGTTTTGTGGAAAGGAAGTAAATTCATTTCAAAACAAAGTGAACAACATTTAAATACAGGGGTAACAATGTGGAGCTTCATTTTACAAAACTACAACTTTGAGACCTCTTTCACTGCATTAGTGCCAAACAGGTTGCTAGCAGGTATTCAAATTTTATAACCATCCTTCGAAGAATAAATCTCAGTTAAACATGTGATATGTTCAATCATGCTCTTTCTGTATTTTTTTTAGAGAGTTTTCATTGTTGTTTTAGATTTGCGGATAAGAACTCGAGTTTTCAGTATTCTCAAGGTCAACTTTTCAAGCTTAGATGCCGCAGAAGAGCATTATAACTTGACCTTGAGCAACCGTGTAGAGAAGATTGAGGCTGGTGCAAGTAGAATTAATGTGTTAAATCTCCATGCAGACTTGTCAATAAAGTTACAGCCATTCCTGATCAGGACAGAGTACCAGCTTCCAAAAGTGGCATAAGGGCACCAACATCCAGTTTTGATCTGTCCAACTTGGCATTTCTTGAACTACCATCAAGAAATGGAATTGACTCCAATCCAGCAGAGTTTGCATCGTTGGTCGTGAAAGGAATGAAAACACTAAAAAATCACAACAAAGCAAACCTGATCTAGCTACAGGTTTGCCATGTGCATTGCCAAAAAACCGACCAGGAACTCAACCGTTTCTGTTTCCAGTTGACCAGATGCCATTTTGACTGGTAGAATACCAGATAGAATTGTGTTCAGTCACCAGTATTATGGGGGTTAGTTTATAATTGTAGTATTTTCGTTATTTTAGTATTGGTGTTAAATGTTTCATGACATTGAACAGTGAATACATGTCACTTTTTGTCTCAAATCCATGGTGATATGAGAGGGGACTTATCCCCTGTATTTTTATATTTCCCCACAGTGATAGTATATTGGGGATAATTAGTGGTACTTCATGGGAAAATGTGATCATACATTAATATGTCACGTCTGTTCATAAAGTTCTTTTTTTTAATTATTGTACTTGGCATGCATGCCCCTTGCAGGTTTTAATTCCCTCTAACCTTTAATTTCAAAACACAAAGAAATTACCATTAATTATTATTGTAGGCGCTATCATAAATTTAGGTAGTGGTAAAACATTCAATTTAATTTCCATGACCTCTCGGGTTAATGCTTATGAGATATTTAATGCAGATCCAGATCATATATACAGTGAAGATACTTGCTGAACGTTATTTCTTATTTCAGATTTCATTGCCAGATGATTATCAGACCTGGTTTGAGATAATGACGGCTGAGTGCCTCTCCAGATTTTGCAGAATTTTTACGAGAAATATGTGAGCTCGAAGCGAGAAAGCTGGCAAATGGGTGCAATGTTAACACAGTAGATCAATCGTCAAACAAATCAGCTTCCCGGCGCAGGGCGCAAGGAACTGTCAACAAATGCTGCATTGCTTACCAAGGAGTCTAAGCCAACATGTACACATTGTCGAATGGATCATTCTTCCAATACCTGCAAGACAGTGACAAGCATTGCAGCAAAGAAAGAGGCGTTAAAAAGGACAGGACAGTGTTTTATCTGTTTGAAATGGAATCACATTAGTAAGGATTGTGCTTCAAGAATGAAGTGTCTCAAATGTGGGCAACGACATTATGTCAGCATTTGTACAGGTGACGCTAGCGATGAAGTTATATTAAGCCTCTTCATAGTACTCCAACTGCTGATCGATCAACTTCTTTAGCTCAAAGTCTCCAAGAGAGTCAAATAGTAGTACAGTCTTGTATGTCAATGCTTCAACACCCATCCTTCTTCAAACAGCAAAGGCAGTAATATACAGGCCTGGTCAACCCACAGAAAAGTTTTAGCCCAACTTATTTTAGACAGTGGCAGCAAAAGATTATATGTGACTACGAAAGTAAAGAATGAGCTAAAATTACCAACCGAGAGGAAACAGACTATTTATGTCAAGACATTTGGCACAACCGACGAAAACAATCAGAGTATGGATGTTGTTCAGCTACGTATCAGTGCTGAAAATGGAGATGAGGTGCAACTGTCCGAACTGTCGGCATGTGTTGTACCACTTATTATATGCGATCCCACACAAGGTCAATCCATTGCACAGGCTAGTCTTACTCGTGCTCACTTGAGAGGACTAAAACTTGCTGACTACTGCACTGGTGCTGATGATGTTGTGTTGGATATTCTTGTTGGATCCGATCAATGTTGGACGTGTTCTCCGAAAGAGTGTTACGGGGGAAGGATGGTCCAACAGCAATTCATTCAAAACTTGGATGGGTTCTTTCAGGGCCACTGCATAGGGCTACGAAAATTGAACTACATCGAAGTAACCTTGTCACAACTCATGTCCTCAAAACCGTTGTTAATCCAGTGGACGTTACAAATGAGAATCTCAAATAAAGATCTTTTTGAACGGTGTGCAACTGAACCAATGGCTACCATCCTGATGAGGAGACGCTGGAGGTGGATTGGCCACGTCACCCGCCAAGAAGCCTCCATTGCAAAAACCGCTCTGCACTGGATGCCAGAAGGGAAACGAAAGAGAGGTCGCCTCAAGATCACATGGCGACGGACGATTGAGAAGGAAATAAAGGAGATTGGGAAGACCTGGGAGGGCATCAAGTTCATGGCAAGGGACCGCCAGGTGTGGAGGGAGCACGTTGCTGCCTTACATGCCATTTAGGTGTAAAGGGCATGAGTGAATGAGTGAGTTACAAATGAGAGCCTTCATGGAAACATGAGAAGATTCTGGGATCTAGAATCACGGGGCATCAGACCAAGATCTGTATGAAGAATTTGAAGAGAAGATATCCTTTGAGAACAATAGGTATGAAGTACATTTGCCATGGAAGGTGCCACACCCACCCTTTCCTGACAACTATAATTTGTGAGTGAAGCAAACGTCTTGTGATTCATTCATAAGAGAACAGCTAAGGAAAAGCATAGTTGAAATCGTGGAGAGGCCTGGCAAAGGACAAGTTGGGAAGACTCACTACCTCCCGCACCATGCAGTTATAAGAAGAGACAAGACAACCACTAAACTTAGAGTTGTTTATGGTGCCTCACCCAGATCTAATAGTGCAGCTTTCAATGATTGTCTGTAAACAGGGCCACGCGGCTTACAGAGAACATTTTTGACATACTCGTGAGATTTCGAGCTAGCAGAGTAGCACTAACTGGTGATGTGGAAAAGGCGTTCCTCATGGTCGGCAAACAGAAGAAGACAGAGATGTACTAAGATTATTTCTATGGGTGGATGACATCGACAAGAAGTCCCCAGAGATAGTGGTGCTAGGATTCAGTAGAGTTGTCTTTGCAGTTTGTTCTCATTTCTACTCAATACATCTATATTGAAGGGTACAAGAATGAGGATCTTGACTTTGTGAATCAGTTTCTTGTGTGTTGATATGCAACAGGTAGTTTAAAATGGGCGGTTTTTATTTGTTATCTCTTTGTTTATTTCTTTGTTTGTCTTTCTTTCTCTTTGTGTGTCTGTATTTCAAAAGGCAGTTTTAATTTGCTATGTATTTGTTAGTATTTCTGTCTGTCGGCTGTTTGTTTGCTTCTTTGTTTATGTCTTGTCATGCTTGTTAATTTGTTTTGTTACCGATTTGCTCTGTGATTGAACATTGTTACAGCCTTTTTCGTGTAAATTTTAAATAATCTGTAATATTGTGATATTTTGACAAAGCAATAGTCTTTAATTATATTTTTGAGGCCTTCACAGGTGCAAAGATAACATGGACTACATCGACCGGCTGTTTGTAATAGCAGATGTCCTAAATAACAAGACTTTTAATGGCAGTGACATAACACAACCCCCTGGCACTTCGCAGAAGAACAGCTGACAAACGTGGATGTGCCAAATTGTGCCACAAGAAATAGAAAATAAGTGCTGCAAAAATATGTTAGCACACATAGTAGATTTTCCAAGCTATGTTTAGACCTTGATGTCCTGCAGTAGGCCGTCAGAAACAGGGGGATATCAGAAATGACGGAGATGAGAACACAAGTGTGTTCTATTATGACATGGCAAGCAAAAAGACAAGGGAGCAGTATCGCTTTGAGGAAATGAGTAACCATGAGAAAGACCACCTTTGCATTACTCAGAATTTAAATGAGAACTCTTTGATTGATTACTTAGAGCAAGTCTCCGTGAATCCCTTTTGTTTTGTTTTGTTATTTCTTATGTAAGATTCTCATCGGTGCCAAAACCCGTTCCAAAAAACAGGAACAAAACCTTATTTTTGGGTGGGCACGAAAACACCAACAAGACCATTTTGATTTGTGCGTTTTGTAGTGTATTTCCTGACGACTTGGTTAGGAAGGTAATCTTCAACAACAACAAGTTTATCTGGCATTCGGCCGCCCACTCTGTTCTTCTGGAGATGGATCTTTACTTTCCCCTGGGATGTGCTACTCTTTCTTCAAAAGCACCAATCCGGTTTCGACGGTCATCTGCCCACAGTGGTGGAACAAAAATTTGGTTCCATCGAGAAGGATCACCTTCCCTCTTTCATTTCTTTGAGCTCCAAAGCTTTTAGTCTCCTTTATGGAGTGAACTGTCCCAACTAGAGTTCTAGTTGAGACACTGCTTGAGATACATAACGGCTTTATATAATTTGTGTTATTTTCTCATTGGTGCATTTGTAATACCTTGAGGTTGCAGTAAAACTATTATTTCCATAGATAATTTTTCAGTCTAATTGGTGTTTTGTAGGTGTAAATTTACTTTAGCTGTGTTTCAGCAAAGTGTCTGAATTTTTTGTCCAAAATTTTTCAGCAAACAGATAAAAAGTGTCTGAACATTAAACATCTAAAATTTTAATGTCTGAAATTTTTTGTCATGTAACAGTCACATTAGCTGCTACTGTTCACTATTTGGAATTGTGTCCCTGCTATTGTCACAAAAGCACAAACCACATTTAAACTAATAAGAAAAGTGAAACTGGAATATCTGTTGAACAGGGCGTACATGCCGATACCCACCATACCCGGGCGGGGCTCACTTTTTTGCCATACAAGGGAAGAACTTCTTTATTGCATTTTGAGGGGAGTGTCCTGGTTTTCTTCAGAGAAACCCTTATTTGTACGCAAAGGAGAGGATGAGGTCAATTGCATTTGGGAGGGTTGAGCAAACTAGATACTTCCTATGGAGGACATTTACAACAATTATCTTGAAATCAATACTGGAGCTTTTATTTCCTGGGGTGGAGAGGTAACCTGTGGATCAAGAAATCGTTTTTTTACCACAGGATGCTCAATTACCCGCAAGTTAAGAGATAACAACAAAAACCTGAGAAAGGTCAAGAAGCTTTAAGTACTTTAATCTAATACATCTTGCTAATTGGGCTTAATGATTTATTATGTTGTTTAGTTTTGACGTTTTCACACCGATCCTGATACGAAATACGAAGCATAATTAGTAAAAGAAAGAAAAGAGGGATTACCTCGTAAAAGCCTGGAAAGGTTTCTTTAATCCTCCCATATTAAATATTGTTGCGTGATTGCATTCATTCATTCAGTCATCCATATCCATTCATTCAGCCGCGTGGCGAACAACACGCAACATAAAATCACGCCATAGAAACAAGAAAATTACTTCACAGATAAGGTTTTCATTTTCACTGTTCAAAGTTTGATGCTTTATAGGTATTCTCATGATTTACTTAATTTTTTGGAACTTTACTAAAAAAGTTCTAAGTGCCTGAAAACGGAGAAATGCGGACTGTCGGCGCCATTGGGTACGGAGCATTTTAAAAATTAAGAATCTCGTTTGAGAGAACTGTAAATATATATATATATGCACTCAGCAGGTATTTTACATATCCTTACTGATACTTTCACGTTAACCTGCGTTAACATGAATGACTTCTCTCGAAATAAGAAAATAAAAACCGGCCGGCCGGAGTTTCTAAAATCAGATCAATTCGTATTTTCTCGAATTTTCAAACAAGGAACACGGCGTCTCGCATTTAATTATTCGTCACCCCTTAAATTAACACTTTCTAGTACACTATTCTAGTAGCTAAGGTGCTGGGGAAGCCAAATGTTTACAGTTCTTGGTTATATTTTTCGTATTGTAAATGTAAAATGTAAATGTAAATGTTGTTTATAGTGGTCATGCACTTAGCTTCGAGATAGCTAGTTTGCAGGCATGCCACTGAAATATAGGAAACAAATAACTTTAAATGAACATAACATGGTTAAAAATCCCAACTGGCTGGAGGCAGACCAGTTGGCTATATACAAAGCGTGAACGAGGATTTGAACTCGGGACGACCGTGAAACAAATCCAGCTAGTGGCAGGGTGGAGGGCTTGAACCCGGGAACTCCGGATTACAGGTCCAGCGCCCTAAACCACTCGGCCACGCTGCCTCCTCGTATTCTTAAAGCGCAAAAGGAAGCCTTCGTCTCAAAACTTCGTTGCTTGGAAAGCTTAGTCCTCGACGCAGAAAGTTCTGGAGCGCCACATTGAGGCCTATTAAAGCCAATCTTAGGCTTCCTTCTGTCCGGTTGTCGAGTGTATCGAGCGAAGTGAAGCTTGTGTTCACCCTCGCAGTTTTTTTAGGTAAGATCGAGTTAACCAAAACAACGGTTAAAATGAGGCTTAAACTTGAATCAGTACCCATGTATCTCGAACTTTCTCACCTTGTTTGTAAATCAACCTTGAACAGTTCCATTCCAGATGCAGTATTCTATACACAGCATAGAACATCCCAATGGAAGCAAGAGTGAAGAAAGCAAACAGGAGGTTATTTCGTCGGTGCATTAGAGTTTCTTGAATGATGCAAACCAATCATGTGTGATAGCCCCCTAGAAGTTTTTTTGTTTTTAAGTTTACCCGGCGGGCATACTTGCAAAATAATGTTAGCTGTTGTGGAAACAATTATGTCACGTGCTCATTCAGTCCACAAGGTGGGTACGTTGAAGCGTAACATCCATTGTTAAAAGATGGCGTGGTGAAAAAAAATTGGCCTGCTATTGGTTTGCTAAAGTTTGTGTGTCCTTCCCTCTAGCGCCGATATTGGTATTCGCACCGAGTGAGTTGGCGAGATGCATAATGCAATCACGGGACGGAATATTGAGGCACTAGATAGCTGTTATGGGATTTAAAACCTGTTCCTGATCAAATCAGTGGAAGTTAAGGTAATGAGTTGGTTTCGCTTCTTTTCAGCCTGATAACTATACAAAGTGCACTGAAAATTGCTAAGAGCTCAGCTCTCAAAAACATTGATAATGGACAGAATATTTTCATTTTCTATCAGATTCAACCCATAACAAAAATGACTTTGAATGAGAGAGATAACAGTTGTTAGCGAGACAAACAGCTTGCCTTTTCCTTTGGAGGTTAACATTAATAGAAGTCTTCGAAATATTAAATGACTTAGCATCCATCACTCGAAGAACAAAGACCTCATTTCTGTCTACTTACATGTACTTAACTTTGGACGCGCCTTATAAAACAATTAGGACTAAAACCTCCCATGTAACTAATACATCGGCAAAAATTTTGCATGCTTAAAGAGCTATAGCTTTTATAACACCGTCGATGAGGGCATGAAACAAACATTTACTGTAAATCGAACGACAGATATTTTTTTCAAGCTAGGGTCCTTCGATGTTATCTCGCTAAAGAACGTACCTGCATTAGTTTGCTAATATAAATTTTTAAAAACGGGAAAGTGGAATATTAAGCAAAAGGACTTCATAGTCGAAACGAGATGACACCGATATAATTGAACGGACAGCTTACCAACCTCCTGGTAAACAGTAGATGCAAACAATGAAATGAATTTTACTCTGGTAGTGAAAGCGGACGCCGGCCGGGACTGAATTCGCATACACCTTATTCGATGGTTTAACATATGAGCCTCTCATTACTAGCAAAAATAACATTACTTACTAACACAAACTTGCTAATTAAGAAAATATCACGTGTTACATTTACCTACGATAACGAATAACATTACTTACAATACTAATTTTTTTAAATTACGCTTTGAACTTGCAATGTACTTACAAAATTCAATTGTTTACTTATATGAATAATTTTGTATTCTAAACTGGATATCGTTGACTGTCTTAGTTTATTCCACTACTAGAAAAAGGCAGAAAAAAGAAGCGAAAGAGAAAATAAGATAACAAGATAAGTTATCTTCCTTTCCTTCAATAGAATTTGATCCTATTAACTTTAAGTTTTCTAACACAGAATTCAATACATACTCAGCAAGATGCAGGCAGTTTTATTCGTTGCTGATTTCCACTAGAGCTAAACAGCCTAACGGTTTTAAAAGACTGTGTTGGCTGATCTGGAGCTTTCAAACTCATTGCAGGAGGTATTGTCGATTCCTTATACAGCTGCAAGCGAGTCGTATGTCTGGTCTTTTCAATTTTAAATAAAATTATGTTTACAAATATCAAATTGTGCAAGGTCTTTTAGTTTGAACCCCCCCCCCCCCCCCCCCCAACCCCTGTGGAAATTCCAGTTTAACCCCATGCTTTCCTTTTTAAATTTTGGGTTTTGAGACCCCAACCCCCTTGGAATTTCCATTGACCTTCCATGGGGTGGGTATGGATATTTTCTGGAACTGCACAATAGAAGTTTCGGAGAAAGGTTTGGTACTTTATTGGATAATATCAATTCGCGACTAGACTAAAAGAAGGAAATTCACCGTTACACGAGTTCAAAATGTCAAAATTACTGAATGAACTGATGAGCGCGCGTTTCAAATCACAGGCCCCATTTACATGGAAAAAGGATGATCCTAGCACCAGGAGCATCCTCCTTTCTTGTAAAATAGGATGATCCTAGTGCTAGGATCATGCTAGCACTAGGATCATCCAAGCGCGATATGTTTTCAGCTTTCAGATTACATGCAAAGAGTTGCATTTAGCCCTAGCGCTAGGATCATCCTGGCGCTAGGGTCATCCTGGCGCTAAGGTCAAATGTAATATTTCGTATGTAATCTGAAAGCTGAAAACAAATCGCGCGTGGATGATCCTAGTGCTAGCATGATCCTAGCACTAGGATCATCCTATTTTACAAGAAAGGAGGATGCTGGTGCTAGGATGTGGGGCCACATTATGTACAACGATTCACTCCGCTGACTCGCCTGGAACCTAGCCGGCTCGCAGGCTACCTGGAACCGATCCTCGCCCCAGGGTTTCTCGGCAGTGCTTGACAAAATGGCGGGACAATCGGAACGCCGGTGTTCCATGAAGACAAAGCACAGGCTGGACAAGTTACGAAAGTAACAAGGAGCCGAGTATTTCCTTCTTTATGCCTAGAATGAATTACTTTAAAGGATCGCGACGGAGAGTTAAGAAAAGAAGCCATTCTGGAAGCAGCAATGAAATCAGCGGTTCGAAAACTCCAGGGAAAAGTGTAAGTCAGAAAGTGATTGTCAAATTAAAGCTGGCAAGATTTCCGTATAACCTTATACTTATATGTATACAGTTAAGTGTTTTATGAGTGTCATTCTATAAATTTCACGCACGACTGCCTTTCATGTGTAAAGTTCCGTAAGGGATCAAGCATAAAAGAGCAACTGAATTAAGTATGAGGCTATTTAAAAATCTTTCCATTTTTTTAAATATTTTATTGAGATAATAATTGCCCATCAGTTAAAGTTTTGATGGCTTTCTTTGCCCGGGGTATCTAAATATCGAACAAAAAAATAAATCAAACTATTGGTATTCGATTGGGTTCAGCAATCAAACAAAATCGATCATCTATTTTGCTGTGAGTTTAATTTTCAAACCAATCGAACTAATCCGATGCAATTTTGTTCGGACGTTGACGACGGAAACTAGAAAAACACGTAGGGTATAGTCACTATCCTGACGTTTTCAACATGTTTACTGAAAGCCGGGTGATCATGAAAAGGGAAGGGGAAAGCTAGCAGTGATTTGACCTTAAGACTGAATTTCCACAGACCACGCACGTGCCTATCATACAATGTAAAAAATAATTGTCCTATCGATCAAGAATTTGGTAATTGAGCGTTCAATTGAGTTTGATTACTGATCGTTCGGTAATCAAATATTCGATTGTGTTCAATTTGCAAAATTTTATTGTGAGTTCGATTATGACTTGTTCGATTGAGTTCGGCAATCGAACAATTGGTGTTCGATTGGGTTCAATTAGATACCCCAGGATCTTTGAGATCATTTTAATATGTTGGAGAGAAGTGCTTCCTAGGGAATGGAGTTCAATAAATGTGACAGTAGATTCCATATAATAAGGGAAAAGGTTCATTGTTGAGGCAGAGATGATTGACATCCAGCAAAAATTTACTTTTCCCACTGCATGGAAGATTGTGCGTGATTGATAACTGCAGTTAGAGTAAGTACAAAAAGTACTGTAAGAAAAGTACATGGTATGCACTGCCTACAGTCTGCAGGGTCTACAGTGTGACCATTACCTATGGGACAGCATAAATAATCACTGAAGAAAAAAGAGGGAATGCTTGAAGTCTCAAATTATTTGGAGTTAAGTGTTGAGCATTCACAAGCCACTGGGGATTAAAAGGCTTTACACATCTTCATGTTCACTACTGTAAGGTTCAGTGATTTCTGTTGATGGCTACCTGTAAAAAGAGCTTTCTAAGGGACAAATCAAGCTTATACCCAGCACTGTCAACAAATTTTTATAAATAATATTAAATAAATTGTCATAATTAGAGAGGAAACCACATCAACCCTAGCTGATCCTCAATTCTAGTTAAATTGGAATTGAATTGAATTTGTTTGAGGGGGAAAACTAGAAAACCCAGAGAATAATCCTCAAAGCAAGACGAGAACCAACAACATACTCAACCCATACACTGTATATGGCACCTGGCTGAAATCAAATGAGGGCCACATTGGTGGGAGGTGAGAGCTCTCACCCCTGCACCATCCCTGCTCCCAAAACCTAAACATGAATGGGTTGATCACAATTTTGTTTTTATCTAGGGAAACGCTGATTTGCAGACAGTTGAACAACCAACAAATAGACGAATACAAAGGAAAAGGTCACAAACTACTGATAATACAGATAAGGAGCAAACCAAAAAACCTAAAAGAAGCCAATCACAAAGTTCTAGCAGCAAAAGCTTCGAAGCCAGCAGTGGTCATGGCCAAACAAGAAACAAGAAGGCAACAAAAACAACAAAGGACAATGATGACCCTGTTTCCTTGATCTCAACAGACCATAAAAAGAAGAAGTCTCTTCCGACTGGATCTGTATCTTCCTCTGAATCAGAGGGTAACTTATCCTTGTCAGATGAGAGTGATTCTTTAACTTTGCCTAATAGTGGCGAGCTTTGTGAGCAAAGTGATCGCAAATTCCTACAGCAGCAAATCAAGATACTAAAGATTCCATTCGAACTGGAGAAGGA
Source organism: Meandrina meandrites (assembly GCA_963693305.1). Lineage (NCBI taxonomy): Eukaryota > Metazoa > Cnidaria > Anthozoa > Scleractinia > Meandrinidae > Meandrina > Meandrina meandrites. The sequence goes on along the minus strand of OY855916.1, from coordinate 17,151,059 downwards.
CTGCCCAGCCTTATCAAGGATTAAAGGTACAAATCATGTCTGTGAACAGTGGCAAGACCTTATTAATAAAAGTAATGAGACAAAAAAAGTTTAGATCAGTTCACTGTTTTAACACGAGACAGTGGTATACCATAAAATTCCGGTTTTAAGCCCCCCCCCCCCGCTTATAAGCCCTCCCGGTTATAGGCCCATCTACCTGGAAACAAAAAAATACATCCGATTATAAGCCCCCTGGATATAAGCCCCCCTATGCTGGATGACAGTACTGAACAGGGCTAAATGCTGCTTTATTATGACTTTTTAAGTTAAGAACATATCACGATCAACACTGTCATGGCTCTTTTCGAAACGCTTTTTTTATTCCGCTTATAAGCCCCCCGGGATATAAGACCCTCCATTTATAAGCCCACCCAAAACCCCTTACGAAGTTGTATAAGTCCAGGGCTTGTAACCGGAATTTTACAGTATAGACGTCTTAGTCATGTGAGTTTCATTTGTACCTCTGTTTTATTAAACACCCAATGAAGTCAATTTATTTGATAAAAATCAGGTCAGATTTATAAATCTGTTAACCTCATTAAAAATTAATTTGATTAAATTATATTGATTTATGAACTTAAATAGATTCTGCACAGAAAGGATGCAATATGCAATACTACCATGTAAAAATATATATGTTATATATTAACGAGGATAACAATAAGCATTGTGCAAATTTGTTGAATAATAATGTACAACAGGCCCATTGTTGGTGATCTTGAATTGTTGTAATCACTAATTATTAACTGTTTGCATGTGGCCGGTCCGCTTTGATATAATACTTTTTTTATTAATATAACTATGAGATTGTATAATATAATTGGTGATGTTCTGCTTCTCTCATAGAAAATGATTCAAATCACATTCCTTTGCAAGTCATCCACAACACATTGAGAAAAGGTGACTGAACAATGTAGTTTGACAGATATGAAGTTAAAAATTTGCTATCAATACCATCAACATATGTTTTGGCAATTTTACAGCAGATTCAGGTTGAGGGTTTAATGGTCTCAGTTGTCGTGTTCATTGTCGCGGTTGATTGATTACTAGGTGGGAATGACAACGTTCTGCCTGGGAAAAAGCACGTTGTGGTTTTACCAGATAGAACGTTGTCCTTCCTGCCTAGCTACGCCTGTCATTTTGCCTCGCAACACAATCAATTCAACCGTGGCAACAAACAAGACAACTGAGACCAGATCTGCAATGTAAAATTGCCATTTTTAACATATGTTTATGATGTTGATAGCCAATTTTTAACTTCATATCAGTCAAACTACATTGTTCAAAATAAAAAATATGCAATGCAGTACGTAGCTTTTAGGAGTGTTTATAATAATATTATTATTGTTTATATGCTTGGCATAATACTGTTACATTACCTTGATGAACAAGCAGTGATAGGAAACTACTTAAAAAATTGGGCCAGGCATATTAAATAAAACAAAATATCTACAGTCTGTTGCAGTTACTAGTAACTATACCACACAAAGTTTCCAAGTGATGTGGATCCAGCTTTTGTACAAAACTAGTGGCAGATTGATGTATTGGGCCAAAAAATTGCAAGGATCTGTAGACTTGCCCACCCCTATTAACCTCTTCATGTACTAAATAGATACTTTGATACTAAATGTCATGGCAACCTGACATTTGAAAATGCTGCAGTGCAGTAGCCCAGCAGTGCATTAGCATCTCACCTGTGAGTGCCGGTTTGGCCCAAGTGCAACTTTGCTTTTCACCTTTTTTTCACCTTTTTCCACCTTTTTTTAGCTCCCAGGGTTATAGGTAGCAAGAGTCAAGACAAGGCACTTATATCTTATAGATTTTAACCCCAAATTAAACAACAAAAAATGTTAGTTGGGAAAATAATCTCCAGTTGATGTTTCTGTAGAAATTCCTTATAACAATGCTGAAGATAGCATTTCAGAGCTTCTAGAATGATTTCAAAATTTTCTGGGGGCATGCCCCCAGACCTTTCCAGTGGCTTGCCTCAGTGGTGATCGCAGATCGTGCCCCATCTATGACAAAAGGGTGGCTACAGCCCTGGATCATACTCATTTCTCTTCTTATGGGGTATTTAATACATGTATTTCAGTCAATCATAAAACTGAGGATGAAATTCTGCGAGGTCTTAACAGGCTTGAACAGAGAAAACTACTTGATGGTTTACATGCCTCAAGACCAGAATCCAGCACCAATGCCGTATCACATGAACAATTAAAAAGGTAATTTTCAGATGTTTAGAAGTTTTTTAAAATTTGTTTTGAACAGTATTTTTGAAATTGTTATAGCTAAATTATAGTAGGAAATGGGTAGTTTATTTGGGGTGGGATGGTTATATTTTAGTCACCTTAAGTTTTATCTTGCGATACATTCCTATACAAGGGGTGTGTTGGCCTAATGGTTAGTGCACTGTACCTTGGATTGAAAAGTCTGGGTTTGACCCCTAGCTGGGGTCATGGTGTTGTGTTCTTGGGCAAGACACTTACTCTCTTAGTGCCTCTCTCCACCCAGGTGTATAAATGGGTACCAGCGAATTTACTGCTGGGAGTAACCCTGCGATGGACTAGCATCCCATCCAAAGGGGAGAAGAAATAATTCTAGTTGCTTCATGGTACTGAAACCAGGATTAGCTACAACCTGATGGGCCACTAGACTCAAATGAAGACTCTACCTACCTAACATTCCTGAACTACAAACCACAATTTGGTTTTGTCTTCTAGATTGCACTTATCATGATAATACTTGGCCTCTTATAAGAAAATAGAGAGCACTTATTACAAAAAAGAGTGGGAGACCCAGTGGTTAATACAGTTCAGCAGCAGCCTTGGCCAGGGTCATTCTCTTGTGTTCTTGTGTAAGACACACCACTCTCTCAATGCCTCTTTCCACCCAGGTGTATAAATGGGTGCTGGCAAATATATGCTGGGATGACTCTGTCATGGACAAGCATCCCATCCAGGAGTGGCAGGTGGGAGGGGGGGGGGGGGGGGTAGAAATACCCCTTGTTGCACTCTACTGTTTCTCCCACAGATTGGTAATTACAGTGGCTACATGTATTTTTTTTTACTTTTCCACTGATCAGACAGCACAACAGTTTCTTGTTGGTTAAAATAAAAGTTTGCATTTTTGTTGTTTAGACATAAAGATGTCCAGATAAGGGTGGCAAACCTAGAAAAAGCCCATCACGAGATCAGACAAGAACACGCTCAATATAAGGTAAGTTTAATGTGCAGACTATTACCTTATTATAGGAAATCAACACGAATTTTCCACATTCACATTATTTTAAGTCGCATTAATTTCTGCACCTTTAATTTAGTGGAGCGTTTAGTACGGACTGCACTTGGTCCGTACTAAAGCGACCAAGAGCCAATATTCCCCAGTACAGCTCAAGTAAGCTAGGGTAGTAAGTAGTTTATTAAATGGCACTCATTTTGATTTGCCGGCTTTCGAAAACAAAAATAATTTATACATGTATGGCTTATGACCATTTCCACAAAAACGGTCTGTATGGCAAAGTCCCAAACAAGTATGAACCAATCACAATGCTCGGATTTACCTTAAGACGGCCTTGACATAATTATAATGATCAGAATAGTAGTGAAAAGTCAGAATAGAGGCACTCATTACTAACCCGCTGTACAAATGGGAGCGCTTAATCATCCACCCTAATTGATGGATGGGGGGCAGGGGGGCATATTAGAAGGAAGGTGCTAGATCAAATGAGTATTGTACATGTAGTTTCCTAAATGAACATTAAATTTCTTTTGTGGATAGTGCATAGGTGTTCTGGTGTCACAGTTGGAGACAATTAGTGAGGAATTTAACAGCAAAACGTTGATGGGTGAGATCCAGAAGACCAATGAATTTGTGGGTATGTGCAATATGTGTCAGAGCCTCTCTTGTGGTAAAAGATGACATTTAACCCAGACTCTCCCAAGACCAACCATTAATGGATAAAACACTTTAAGTGTGGCAAACCCACTGAGCAGTACTTTTATGTGGTACTACTGATTATGCTGTACAACATGGATAAAACCCTAGTGTGTGACCATTCAAATGAAAGCTATTGAGCAGTACTTTTATGTGATGTTGTTTATTATGCTGTACAGGGTGGTTCTAACTTTTAAGTCTGTGGATAAAACCCTAGTGTGTGACCATTCAAATGAAAGCTATTGAGCAGTACTTTTATGTGATGTTGTTTATTATGCTGTACAGGGCGGTTCTAACTTTTAAGTCTGTGGATAAAACCCTAGTGCGTGACCATTCAAATGAAAGCTATTGAGCAGCACTTTTACGTGATGTTGTTTATTATGTTGTACAAGGTGGTTCTAACTTTTAAGTCTGTGGATGAAACCCTAGTGTGTGACCATTCAATTGAAAGCTATTGAGCAGTACTTTCATGTGGTACTGTTTATTATGCTGTACAAGGTGATTCCAACTTTTAAGTCTGTGGATAAAACCCTAGTGTGTGACCATTCAAATGAAAGCTATTGAGCAGTACTTTTATGTGATGTTGTTTATTATGTTGTACAAGGTGGTTCTAACTTTTAAGTCTGTGGATGAAACCCTAGTGTGTGACCATTCAAATGAAAGCTATTGAGCAGTACTTTCATGCGGTACTGTTTATTATGCTGTACAGGGTGATTCTAACTTAAGTCTGTGGACCAAACCCTAGGGTGTGACTATTCAATTGAAAGATCTTGAGCAGTACTCTCATGTGGTACAAGGTGGTTCTAACTTTTAAGTCTGTGGAAGAAACTAACTTGAGACCATTTAAATGAAAGCTGTTGTGCAATTCTTCCATGTGGTGTTGTTTTGTTTGTTTTTTCTTCAATATTTTTCAAAATGCAATTTTTACTATTTGTAGGGTTACCACCAATAATATCTGTCTTTTATCTTCCTTTCATTTTTTAGTAAGCAGCATTCCAGTGACTACCAGGAAGGACAAAGACTTGGATAGTCATACAGGTCTGGTGTCCAAATCTTAATGCACAAATTGTTTTTAGTGAAAATCTACATATATGACGCTAGAAAAATGGCCTTGCTCACCACAAGTCTCTCGCAGCTCAGTGGTTCGGGTGCTCAACCAGTATCTGGAAGCTCATGGGTTCAATTCCTGTCTGGGACTCAGAATTTTTTCTTTGTCCCACGCTTGTGACAAATGAACATACCACCTTTAACAATCTGCATATAACTGTTAAGTTGCCATTCTGTTAAATGTCTCAACTTCCATAGTAACCTCAGGCTGGTAGCATCATCCAGTGGCTAATTGCCAAAATTTGAATCTTCTTTGTCATACTTTGATTAGCATAATTATCAGGTTTGGAGAGTTGATTGACAGTTACTAGCCTAGTGGTTATAGATATTTTAGGCTAAGAAATGACTTTCTCTGTTTTAAAATCATTATAACAAGTGGTGTAAATAAAGGCAAACAACTGGGAATTAAAAGTTTACATACACATGTAGCTAGTAAATTCTTCCCCTCTTCAGTAGAAACCAGCATTCTGTTTTGTGAAGTGTAATGTGTTAATGCTGGAACTAAAACAAATAATATTGTTGTTGTATTTTTGTTATATTATTAGGCACCAGGTCTGGAGTGAAGGCTTTTGATTGCTTTCCTAGTACTCACAAGCAGTTGGTACAAATATTGTTCAAAGATTGATGTCATCTGATCTAAGCACTGTGAAAGATAACATTCCTATCAGTCAAGTGTTGTTTTCGACTGCAATATTCTTGTATCTCTAGCAGCCAAACTCAATAACCTTGGGGGTGGGGTACTCTCTATATGGCACTGGCAGGGATGTATAGGACATTACTTATTAGCAAGAGAGGATTTCGGTGAGATATCTATCCTGCCCTCTCCATGCACTGCTGGCCTCAGGGGGCTAGAAGAAGAGAGAGCCTGGGAACAAAGTAGTGTGGTTGTAATTGTGTGGGCCTATGATGTTAGTTACCAACCCTCTACACGCATCATGGGCGTATGTTAAATAAAACTGGTTCTTGCTAGGGTAAACACTAAATTAAGTCACAACGTCAAAAATGGATATCTCTATCATCTTCATATGGGCGCCCTCCCCAAGCACAGCAGTTAGTACTATGGCAATAAAAACTATAATTATTATAGTTTTCTTGTAACGTTTTGTAACTGAAATAAAATTCAAGAGTATTCAGGTTAGCTTGTAAAATATATGCCAAGGGCATCTGAGGATTTACGAATTAAAGAAAAAACTTAACAGTACTGTAATCGTTTCCTCTGTTGTTTATGGTCACTTTATGACTGTATAAATTAAGATGAAAACTGCATGCACTCTGAAAAGACCATACTTTACCAGGACATGCATAAAGAGAGGTCACACGGGGCCCTTTTCAAATGGATCTGACCCAAAAACTGGACTAAGTTGACTTAAAGGCCTGCTCAAATTTTGGACCTGCAAAAAGGTAGGTCCAGCTTTGAGCCATAATGGTCCCAAACTGGAACAGCCCTGTTCCAAATGGATCTCTTATTCTGCATATGAGTGATTGGTTGAAACAGCACATGACACAACTGATTTGCTTACATGTATGTGAACATGAGCAAATACTGAACCGAACTCATGTGAATAGACGCTCATTAAAGGAATGGTCCAAAGTAAACAGCCCTTTGTTTGGTCCTCTGACTGGAACTGTTTTGGGACTGGTTCTGTGTGAATATTTTATACCCTGCAATCTGTTTAAAGATGAAGTGCTCCCCACTACTTTGCCTCCAGCCGAATCATTTCCAGTTCTCTTGAACGGTGCTTCTATTTAATCTTTACATCTGAGAGTGCTTATTGGCACATGACATCATTCAAACGCCCTGCATAAATTATACGGGTTTGATCATTAAACCCCCCCTTATAGCTTTGAAAATTTTCCTGCGGTGTGCAACATGGTACGACAAAGTGAGAGCTCCACAAGCTATAGTTTAAATTCAGCTAACTCCTTTTTAACCACTTTTTACGTTGAATGCAGAATGGTCCAGAAAGTAAGCCCATTACTTTGGTAACAGCTGTAACTTTCTTCTCTTCTGTTGATGTGATAAATAACTTTCAAATGGTGTATCAAGGATGGACATCAGGTTTATATTTGCCATCCCAATTTAGGAAAAAGACGATTCGCCTTAGAGCAGAAACCATAAACGGTTATGTGGTGGGGTTTTTTTTCAGACCGTAAAAAGGTCAAAAAGTTGATACAATGTAGTCATCTAAATGTTTTATGGTGGTTTTACTTAAAGAGGAATTGTAGATAAACGTGACTGGCATGAAGAAAACTTAACAGAGGTATCAAAGTCTCAATAAACCTATTTCAAACCAAAAACGTGCTTTATAAACCAACAAAAATAGAGCAGACTTATAGAGAACTACATGTATGTACGCTTTGCGTACCTACATTTGCCTTCATGGACGCTCTCGCCGCAAGGAGTTATGGGTAGTGGGAGCCAAACATCCAACATGGCGGACGAGAAGTTCGAGCCAGGTGAGGTTATGTTGCAAAATTTTACCATAACCCCTTTCTCAATTTAATTCAAGACGTCGTAATACCAGAAAACCTCCTAATAATACTTAACGAACCTTCTGAATTTGTTAGTTATGAAGGTGACGGCGAAAGAGATGGCGGACGCGAAGCTTCCCTTGGCGTCCAGAGATTACTGTGCCCACTTGCTCATACCACTTCTAAAGTGTAGAAAGGACACTTACTACTTGCCATGGAAATGCACACACGAGAAACATGCCTGGGATAGGTGTCAATACGACGAGTAAGTAGAATTAATGACATCGAGTAGACGTGATAATTTTGGCAATCATGTAATGAGCTTAACTGAACACTTCAATTTCATTTTTAAGCAACAAATAATGAAATAATACTGCTGTGAAGCATGTGTTTATCAATAATAAACCACCGGCATCATTATTATCCAAATGTCTGCATTTAACTGGGTTATGTTGCTTTCAAATAACTTGCCATGTATGACAGCAACCTATTGGACTGTTTGCACAACATGTTTACAAAATAATATTGGACAGTTTGCACAATAATCTGATAATGTGCTGACACAAATTTGAGTTTCTGTTAGTGCAATGAGTACTTCCCAGGCATCAATGAATATGAAGTTTTGAAGATGAAGTGAAAACTTCATCCGAGCAGGGCCATAGCTGGCATGAGGCTTTTTGGCGCTTTTTTTTTTAGAGACATTTAATTGAGAAAATAATCCCCAGAAAAATTGGAAAAATCCCATGGAAAAGGCTTAGGGCATTTCTGATCCTCTGGATTTCAAAATTTTCTGGGTGGGCATGCCTTTGGCGCTCGAACTTGCCTCGTCTTGTTCTGAAGTCTGGCTGTGACCCTGATCCGAGGTTCTTGAAAGCCAAAATGTTAGAGCTAAACAAGAATTTCTGAAGGGGTGAGGTGTGGGGAGACAGGAGGTCGAGGAGTGTTCAAATCATAAATACCTTTGATGGGAGAGGAATGAATATTTTCCACAACAAAACTAGGATTCATCTTTATCCAATTATATGTCACACAAAATATTCACTGTCTGACAAATGCAGACTGGCACTCTGGTAAATAGCACTTTGGTTGGCTTATTAACATTCCAATTAGCCTGAATGGCGCTCTCGTAAGCCTAATTAACATTCCAGTTAGCCTGAATGGCGCTCTGGTAAGCCAAAATAACATTCCAGTTAGCCTGAATGGTGCTCTGATAAGCCTAAATAACATTCTGGTTAGCCTGAATGGCACTCTGATAAGCCTAATTAACTTTCTGGTTAGCCTGAATGGCGCTCTGGTAAGCGTAAATAACATTCCGGTTAACCTGAATGGTGCTCTAGTAAGCCTAAATAACATTCCAGTTAGTGCTCTGGTTAGCCTAAATAACATTCCTGTTAGCCTGAATGGTGCTCTAGTAAGCTGTTAGCCTGAATAGCGCTCTGGTAAGCCTAAATAACATTCCGGTTAGCCTGAATAGCACTCTGGTAAGCCTAAATAACATTCCAGTTAGTGCTCTGGTAAGCCTAAATAACATTCTGGTTAGCCTGAATGGCACTCTGGTTAGCCTAAATAACATTCCAGTTAGCCTGAATGGCACTCTGGTAAGCCTAAATAACATTACGGTTAGCCTGAATGCCGCTCTGTTAGCCCTTTTACGGTGAGCTCTCAATAATGGTAATGGTAACACAATATTATACTCTGTATGCTAGTCTGCAGTCTGCATTTGTCAGACACCACAAAATATTAAGTGTCAGCTTTCAATATTCATTGCAACCCTCAGCCCTTATTGCTGGGTTTGGATAATTTCAATAATAATGCGAAAAACAGTCAGGAGGCCATGTTGAATGATTCATAAAAAAAGAAAATGACTGAGCTTTTGATGGTTTATTAAGGGCTCTACTGTTGGCATACATCTGTTTTTAATTTTCCCTTTTTTCACAGCTACATGTATAGAGTGAGGGAAAAAGAACGCCGCAAGCTTCAACAGAGTGACAACTAATACACTTTCCTTCTGTCGACCGTGTACTTTGGCACAAGAGTCCTGTTTGCATGACCGATCAAACAAACTTCACATCATTGTTGAATACCATACTTTTAATGGATAGACATGGATCTCTTGGACTTCTTATAATGTGAACAGTTTAAAGGAAGATTGAAATAAATGATGTTTACTAAAAATGCATAGTGTTTATTATGTGTTCTTGTTTATTTTTTAGTTGTTTGGTTAATTGGTTACATTGCGCAAGGTAACTTGTAATTGACTAGTATTCCATCCCAAGACACAAGCAATCATATTTATAAAAATTATAATTAAAATACTACATGCGCTCTCATTGGTCGATAGGTGTGTTTAGATGAGTATGTAAACACAGTTGTGACGTCACGCTTAAAAAATATTTTATAAAAGCAATAGAGGACTTTTTTCCGTGTTTACATAGCCTCATCTAAACACTCGGGGGGTTGGGAGAATTCTCGAAAGTTATGCAAACCCTCGACTACGTCTCGGGTTTGCATAACTGTCTCGAATTCTCCCAACCCCCCTCGTGTTTAGATGAGGCTATGTAAACAAGGAAAAAGTCCTCTATTGCTTAAATAGTACCTCTACCTTTAACCTGAGATCATGCCCTTTCTCCCTTCTTGTCACACTGGGGAAGGAGGGCGTGATACATTTTCTTGTTGGATTGTATGTAAAAAACCCAGATTCTGGCTATTTTCTCTGATTGAGAAACAATTTCCTTTGAATCGATGTGGTCTGATTGGCTGCCGTATCTAAATGAGACTTCCAGTCAGAAGCTACTGATAATTGCTTAGACAAAGTGTTTACATTGAGGATGAGTTTTCGTCTACGTTAGCTGAAGCCCTTACAAATTTGTGATTATCTGAAAGCAGAGCAGATAGATTGTTTAAAATGTGTAATTTGTCAATCAGACAATTCCAGAGGTGTTAGAATGTTAACAAAATTAAGTGACACAATGCTATCACGGTGAAACAGCTCTTGTTGGTGAATTCCTTGTTCTTTTTTTATCTTAATTTAGGCACTGAATCTCCTGCTGGTAAATTGGTAATGCCATTTCACCTTGCAACCAAACACATTTTAATTTCAACACAGAAAATTTTTAATACAGGCTTTACATGTACAAATGTCCTGCAGACATTTTTCACACCTTGGAAATCAGAGTCCCCTGATTTGTTGGCTTCTGTTCAACATCAAATAGTGTTTTGACAGTTCGACCACACCTTTATTTAAATTAGGGGGCAGTTGGCAGCCAGTTAAATAAATGTATCCGCTGTTCTTTTTTCCTTATCCCTTCCAAGAAAAAGAATACCTGATCACAGGTTACTCTACCTTCTACTCCTGGTGCCTGCCCCTCAGGCCTTTCAATTTTTTGCGAGTCAATTTAAATCGCCCTCTAGCCCATAGCATTTGAGTAGTATTGTTTAATTTGCAGTCTAGATTTGAAGGGCTTACATCCATTTGTGTATTTCTATGCCACAAAAGCTCTGGCACCAAGAAGCAAGAATAGGAGGGGTGATGAGGGGACACCCACCCAGAAAAAGGAGGACTTACTGTTTCAGATTTCTTGCTCAAGTGAATCAACTTACCGATTTCTTGAACCAATTTTTGTTTCCCTTGGAGGTTCCAGAAATCAGTATTTGGCTGCATTTAATGAATAATTATCACACTTTAAACTTTTCTGTCCCTTCTTATGGCTGAGCAGACAAAATTTGACTCTCCCACACCTCTCTCTTCTGCAGAGGCTCCATCAGTGGAGGGGGGTGGGGAATCAGAAAAACACAAAAAATGAAAAATAGGTGCAGGCTCTGGGCTCTTACTTTTAACCTCTCCCCATTTTCTAGCCGTACGAAAAAATAAGAGGCCTGTGCAGAGGAGAGACCCCCGCCCCCCACCCCGAAACAAAAAAATGTCAAAAAGTTTAAGGGAAAAAAATTCCTCACCCTCACCCATAAATTGAATGTAACCTAATACTGGTGAAATGATCTTTGTCGCTGATTGCAAATGGCTTTTCCCCAACTTATAGTTTAGACATGCACACTGCACACATATGTACAATGTAGTTACCAATTAAGTATTTGGATTGTACATGTAATACACTGTTTGGTCTTCGACCTCCTAGTATGTGCACAAGATCTTCACATTGGCAGCTTTCTTGTGCCCTCTGTTCTTAATTATTTATTGTACCCATTGTATATAATTTACAAAATCACAGCTCTTAACTGGAGAGGCTAGAACAAGAGATTTCCTGTGTATTTACTTGATTATCTATTTGCTCCATAAAATGTTCAATTATGTTTAGTTACGTTTGTACGTACAAACATTTATTATTTGTCAGCTAATTTTTTGTAATTATTATTAGCTACATAATATATAGGTCAAGATACATTAGTTATATATTGGTCAAGTTTTTTTTTGTCTGTTTATTGACCAAGAAAAGACATATCATAATCCATAATCATGCAAAAATGAAATGTAAATTAATATACATGCCTGGCAAAAAAAGATGTGGCATTGATACCCATTATTTAAAACCCTTTCTGGCTTTCTTTCCCAACAAAACTCAAACAAAAAAAGTCCAATAAAGCTTAACCATTATGACTTCTTTCCCATTACAATTCAGACAAAATATGCAATGTTATCAACAATTTTTCTTATAAACCACTTCTGGCTTTGTTTCCCAGCTCATGCCAGGCAAAACAAGATTTAATGTTATATACATAGCCCATATTTAAAACCCCTCTTCAGTGCATTTCCCAACACTTGTCAGGAAAGTAGTGCAAGCCAAGTTACACAATCTTCACAATGGAAGCAGATTTTATAATAACATGAAATAATAACAAAATAAAAGGTCTAAATATCAAGTATGATGCCATACCATGTACAGTGCAGTGCATATATCAAGCCACTATAACATTATTAACACAACAATAAATTTAATATTTACAGTGTTAAACATTTTAAGTAAAGTCTGCATACGTGCCTAGTGGTCCATCAGGCCGGAGCTTATCCCAGTTTCCATAGCATGAAGTATTTCTACTCCCCCCTGGATGGGATGCCTGTCCATCACAGGGTTACCCCCAGCAGTAAATTCGCCGGTACCCATTTATACACCTGGGTGGAGAGAGGCACCACGAGAGTAAAGTGTCTTGCCTTGCCCAGGGCTCAAACCCGGACGGCCTGATTTGGAGTCTAGCACACTGACCATTAAGCCACCGTACCCCCCACAAAAAAGTAAATGAGTAAACCTTATATTCCCCCAATTAAAATAAACAGGCCTGGGGTTTAGATAATTTATTTATGGGATCCTTTCCTCTTTGGACCTTATGATGTACAGTCTATGCAATCATAACTATTATTTTTAATATATAAATATAGCTGCAAAGAATTGCCATACGGCAATTGATTAATATCAACAATCATGCAAATCCAGTCAATATTTGCATGCATAAAAAGTATATATTTGCATCACAGTTTACACAACTATGAACATTTAGCAGTTTGTACAAAGCCAGTCAAAATTGAAAAAGGGTGAAAAATGAGCATAACAATATCATTACTCAGTACTATTCAACAATAATAATAACAATAAAAATGGAAAGGTTTCCATTTTTGAGATCTATACAATGCTCTGCTCTACTTTTTCGAAAGCATCATATACCGCTGATTTAAGTTTGAGCTTTAGTGAGGTGAATAAGATACTAGTGCCTAGCTTGCAACCAATATAATAATATTTAGTTATAGCCCTTTATTAAATTTGACATAGTGTCCAAGGTGTATGTAATAGAATCCCAATGCACAACTGTATACATATTTTTATAGCCCTGTGGGTATAATCTCAAGGCTATGACATAGATTCACAATTCAATTTTTCCCCCAGTATTTTAGTAATTGGTAATGATACAAAAAACAAGTTCTCAGTGACAAAGGAGAAAAATCTAAAATCTTTTTTTTAGCTTAAACGTTGTTAGAAATTATCCATTTTGGATGGCAGATTAAGTACATGTAATCACTGAAAGACTTCAAGCTGACAAATGTGACCTGATTTGGGAAAACGTACACTAACGGATATCCGTTTAATTTCAATATTTCTATCTCATTAAAATAATGAATGTTTTTTTTATCTTCCAACTAGCAAGATTACTTTGGTCAGATAAAAAAAATGTTGCAAATGTTATTATCAAATGTATGGTATAAATATGCTGTTGTTGGTTATAGGATTCTGTGTATGTTCTGTATATGTTCTATAGGGTTCTGTAGGGTGGTTTCATTTCATGCAAGGTACGCACCCACCTTTACTGTAACCCATAATTCGGCAGTTCCTTGGTGTTGCAGACAGTGTGAGAACCAAATAAATTATGTAAAACAAAGGATTCAATAAACAAAAAACAATGCCCAGCTACAGAACCATAGCTAAACGATGATAGTTTCTGCAACACCAAGATACATGTAAACCCCTTAATTCTAAGAACTCATTCTCCCGGGGTCATTTCTCATTTCCAATGTGGCCTTTATGCCAGCATGTTTGCTCTCTGCTTTCAGTTGTAGGAGTGGCAGGGTTAGCAGGTAGTTATGCTTGTCAAAGAAGCCTTAAAACTTTAAATAACAATTCTACACTGAGAGAACGCGCTCTCTGGTGATTTGCGGCAGAGTGAATAACAGGGACTAAGACATCGTCAAGATCTGACATGATGCTGCCAGGCAAGTGTTGCTGGTTACTTCCTGCAAAATAGCCAACCTGCGAGGAACCAAACATGGTTAATAAAAAAACACAAAATGGATGCAAATTTCTGCTTTAAATGGGAGGCAGGATGGCTTTGTGTTTGGTGTAATGGTCTTGGGGAAGACTGAGATGGTTTACAAAGTAACAATAAAACTGAAAACTTTTGGCCGTCCATGACATATCTCATTACAGTATTTTTTTCCAGAAAATAGTTGTTACAATGAGAATGCCTTACACTATCAGGATCCAAATTGACTCTCAATCCAATGAAACATAAGCCATCTGAACTAAGATTGGACAAGTGTGGCATCAGTGTTTGACAAAATGCCTTGGCCAACTCGCCAGTCACTTTATTGAGACTTCGCGATGCACTCTGTTGGCTTTCTCCTAAGAAGAATACCTCCGTCCACTGTATTCTAAATACATTCTTGCGAGTAAAGTCGCAGCCACTGTGAACTTTGACACTGGGAAAAGGGTCCAGCTGTAAGCCATCTATTGGACTGCACAAACTGAAATCAATATTTCACAACAGAAGTCAACACTTGCCGAGGACCATTTTTAAAACAAAATAATCTGTAAATAACACGTAATAAAATAACACAGTGACAGACTATTAGACAAACTTGCAATCTCATTGGTTTTGCAAGGGTGGTCTAACTTTTGACAGACTGCCCTATGAGCATGTACACATAAAATTGCCAAAAATCAAAAACCAACACTACGAATAAACCACACTCACTGAACTTTTTCTTGAATATATATAGATCAGTCTCTGGGTTACACTTAAACAATTTGACTCGCTCTTGGTTTCTATCAACTTTTGATTTGGGGCTTTGCCCCTTGCGAGCTGTGAACCACTAGAAACCTGGAGCTTGTCATCTAATTGTTTATAAACTAGTACGACCCATTGGCTGACTATTAAATGGGTTTTATCAAATATTCTATATTTAACCCTCCAATGCCCAAGAGTGACCAAAATCAAATCTCTCCTCACAATGTCAATAGTTCATCAAGAGAATGGTTATGAGAATCAATTGAATGATCACCAAAGGGAAATTGCTTTGATCCTTTACATGTAATAAATTCTCCCCACTAATACTACAAGAAAATGTATGGAGATCAGTCAGGAGAATTTGTATGTGCATATTGGACTTACAGGGTTAATAGATCAGCTAAAATAATAGACTGTTCACTCTCAGTTTCTACCAATGTCTATCAATAATTTTAGGTTTATTGAATGCACACAATAATTCAAAAACTAAGGAACAACAAATTGGTGACACCTCACAGCACAGAATTTTGTTTTTAACGTTAAATATTGGACCTAGAGCTCATCTGGAAAAAAATTGTCTGTGACAAGAGATAATCAGTATGTCAAATTAGTCTGGTACAAACTATACCTGGATTGCTGTGGGGTGTTCTGGCGACTGACCCATTCTACGATTACCAGCTCTTCCCCTCCCCCACCTGGGATTCCTGTGGTAATGGTATAGTCCTGCATTTCCTTCAAAGCATGCCGTAGCTTGTCAATCACTTCTGGCATCAATTGTACCATAATGCCATCTAGTAAAAAAAAGAATTTGACAAGCTGTTCAGCCGTTCATGGCTATCTGTTCGGAAAAATTCATTAGCTGTTCAGTCATTCAGTTTCTTGGTAAGCCATTTCTAACCCGTTTGATAGACGTGCATTTTACCCATTTAACGGAAACCTGTAAGTGTACGTTTTTGGGTGAGAGGTCAGTAACTACTGCTAGGATTAGTTTTGTTGATTAGTTAGTTGGAAGACATAGAAAGAAATGATGGTATATTAAGCTTAGTGGAGTGAAGTACTTGTAATGATAGTTTATTGATCACACTTCTCTGATGTCTGGGAATGGAACAGTCTTAGCCTGATAACAGATTCCAGGAGGCTCATTTAGCGAGTAAGTGCACACTTCAGTTGAGGTGTTGACAAGCACAAAATTACTGGGAAGGTGCAAAAAAATTGCTTGGGTGCACACAGGCAACAAACCTTCTACAATGTTGACTTTGGCCATGAATGGACTGCTGGGCTTCAGTGCACCGCTGAATACAATAAAGCTTGCCCCAGTCACTGAACAAAACAACAACAAAGTGCAATCAGTCAAAAGAATAACCCACAGTGACGTAGCTGTATGGCGATACACAATTTGTTCTTTTTAGTATATTTGTACTCCATAGGTACTTGACTTTACAGTCTGTAATCATGCTGCACATACAGTAAGTAACAGATTTAAAAAAAAATTAAAAAATCCTTGTGTCAGCGGAGAGTACCTTTCCTGGCTTGATTCTGGATGTTTATCGCTTGAGTTTTGTAGCCCTGTTCATTCTGCATACAGACTAAATGAGAGTCTGCCTGTAAGCTGAAGTTAGCTCCCAGGGCCATCACATGTTCATCTGTTGCATTAAGAATCTTCACTACCTGACATATTAAGAATAAGAACACAAATTTAACAACTTCTTTAAAGAATGAAATACAGAGCCTCTGCATCAATGGCTACCGTACCGTTCTGTCAGATAGTAAGTAAGTTACAGGCACGGATCCAGAAACCAGTTTACATTGTTTTATGGAAATTGGTCAACATCCTGTTCAAGTGACTCAGAATACCCGGAAATGGCACTTAAAAATTTAAGTCAAAATGTACAAATATTCAGTTAGAGGAGTGCCCCTAGGGGCTTGCGCTTCATTGCTTGTGTATTCTGGAAAATGGTCACCATTTTTTTCCTGGATGTGCGCCTGAGTTACTTTTTAAAGGTAAGTCTGTGTTGAGCCAAGTGGCCTTTTTACCGCCAGAGCTTATTTCAGTTTCTTTAGTACTTAGTGACTGGGAGTATCTACTGCTCCCTGGATGTGATGCTAGTCCGTCGCAGGGTTACCCCCTGGGTGGATAGAGGCACCTTCAGAGTAAAGGGTCTTGCCCAGGAACACAACCACAATGACCCCAGCCAGAGCTTGAACCCCGGACGACTCAATCTGGCAGATATGTCCAGGATTGAACGCTAATGAGATGCACGCTTCTTATAATAAGCATCACAAAGTGTCCTCACTGATTAAAGTTCACCTAAACACACATACCGGGTAATTCCGTCAAATATGAAGTAGTATGAAAATGGTCAATAACACAGTCATATATGAAGCACTTGCTGAACAATACCTACATTCAATCCTGGACATAAGTGCAATCTGGAGTCCAGCACGCTAACCATTAGGCCACTGCGCTCCAAAAGATAGCTTTGGGAAAATCACTGCTTATAGTTTCAGACACATGTAATGTTGAAATACAGTATGGTATCAATGCCAAGAAAGGTATCGATTACAGTCATAACTGCTTAAGTAGAAATGTCAACGCAGCATACAGACTACAATAACTATTGTGTTACACAAAATTGATTTGCATAAAACGTTTTGTTCAGTGAAGGTTTAATACAGCAATTGTTGAAGATTGAATATTTTACATTTGAATCAAAAACACTTCAGCTGTCTTCTGTAGCGCTTTTATAGCAATAGTACAGTGCTTCCATCTTTTACTCCAGGCAAACAACTCTAAATGTTTGCTTGCCCTGGCAGTTACCTGTTTGCCTCAGTTTACTTTGTCCAGCCTTTGCCCAAAATCTACTTGTCCTGGATGACTTGGTGTGGAGGCATGGTGACCTAATGGTTAGTGCACTGGACTCTGGATCGAACAGTCTGTGTTCGAGCCCTAGCCGGGGTCAGTGTGTTGTGTTCTTGGGCAAGACACATTACTCTCACAGTGCCTCTCTCCACCCAGTTGTATAAATGGGTACCGGCAAATTAAATGCAGGCAATGGACTAGCATCCCATACAGGGGGGACCTAGAAATACTCCTATACCCCATTCACACCAAAGCTTAAACATGTTTTAATGTTGTTCAGTTAAACACAGTTTAAAATTGTTTTCTTCATGGAAGCTGCTAACTGATGTTTATCGACTTCAAATTTAGCACAATGAAAGCACAAGTTAGAGCATACTTGAACCCTATGTAAAATTTAGTCTGTCAGTTGTCTGTTGCTGATTTTCATTTTCTTAAACCTGGTTTAACTAAACATGTTTTGTTGGTGTGAATCAGGTACTAGTTGCTTCATGGTACGGAAACTGGGAAAGCTCTGGCCTGATAGGCCACAAATGACTTTACCTTTACCTGTTATAAACAATGATCAGGAATTTTTACAAACTTAATGCCTGGCCGTGACAGATAATATTACTAGTAGAACCCCGCTTTACGGACACCCCAGGGCTGCGGACAGTTTCGTTTGTCCCGGCAAAAACGTCATACATTTTCTCTTAAATTAACCCGCTTAATAAGGACACCCATTAATACGGACAACGGACACTTTTCAGTGTCCCGAGTGACAAACTCTTATACATTGTCAACCCCGCTTTACAGACATTATTTATCTATGCACTGTGAACTTTCATTGTCGCGATTATTTGCTAACTTGAAGACATTGGACCCTGGTCAAATAATGACAGAATTCGAAGAGTTAAAACCATTTTATTACAAAGAGAAGCTTAATAGCGTGACTTCCGGTGTTTGACCCTTTCACTTTCTTTGCCTTTTGCTGCAGCTATCACTTGTGTCGCAAGCTAAAAGCTTCTGTGCAAAGTTAAGTTACCGACTTTTTCAAATGAGTTGGTAGAGTTTAGAACGGTTACAAGTTTCAGTTACAAAGGAAACTTTATAGAAAACGTTCTGTTGCTGTTAAAATGCGTTTTATTTCTTGTATATAGTTACTGTAAAGTTACGACATTGTCAAATAATTCCACTGTTGAGTTTATTAAAGTTTAGTTCGAGTGTATGACTAGATTGTAAGGTTTTCATAAAAACTATTAATTTTAGTCAGAGAGTTCACAGTTTGCATTTGTTACAGTTACAGTACAATTAAACAACGTTTTGTTGCCGTAAAAACATTTGCCTTCGTCTTTGCATCGAGAAAACATGTATCCATGACTTTTTTTCTGAGGCCCCGCTTAAAGGAGAAGTTCACTCCAGAATGGTCATTTATTTTCTTTACGCCAATAAAAAGTTTATACAAAAATATGTTATTCACCAAAATTTCAGCTTCCAACGAGCGCTAAATCCCTACGAAATCTTTCTCTAAAGTATTGGCATAAAGAAAATAAATGGCCATTCTGGAGTGAACTTCTCCTTTAATACAGACACCCCGTTAATGTGGACAATTTGGCCTGTCCCCTTGGTGTCTGTATAAACGGGGTTCCACTGTATTTTGTATGATCCTTACCTCATCATATCTGTCTTGTGGCAGTCTGACTAAAGTCTTTTTTTCTTCCATGTGTATCACAAGTCCTGTTACCCTTGGTAATGTATACTGGAAATTCTTAAAGTCCTGGGAAAAATTATTAACAAATGCATGTTAGAGAGATATTAACCAATCAGTAACACAAGCTACTCATCCCTATTCCAATAAGTGCCCCTATTCTAATAAGCACCCCTATTCTAATAAGCACCCCTATTCTAATAAGCACCCCTATTCCAATAAGCGCCCCTATTCCAATAGGCGCCCCTATTCAAATAAGCACCCTATTCTAATAATAGAATCTGGCGTCGAGGATGCAGCACCAGATAGCTTGATAATTGATGCAATTGACACTGAAGTCATCGACCTCGAACAGATAAAGTCATGAACATTCACCATTCCATACATGTATAATTTTATATTTACTGTTAAAATGAACAATTCTTTTAAAAGTTTGTAACTGTTACAGTTTCTGTTATTTCTCAAAAAAAAAAAAATAAGTGCCCTGTCCCTGATAAGCGCCCTGTCTTGAAAAAGCGCCCTCCCTTGAGGTGCCAAAAGTAAATAAGCACCCTGGGCGCTAAATTGAATCATTACGGTAATCAGTCTGAATATTGATTACAGTTACAGATTATTGAAAGCACTGTTGTGTAACATACTGCTAACAGGTTCATGATTGTGTGCCCAACTTCTCCGTACACTGATGATCTGTTCCTTGAACTGAACAGTGGACAGGGATAATCTATAATCAAACAAAACCACCTCACTCAGGATTGATCTTGATTTGCACTGTGAGTCTTGACTTGGGTTGAAACATTGCATCACGGAGAAGTGCATGTGTTTTTGCGACTTACGAAAAGCTGGTGGATTACTTACTGTCTGGTGGTATTAACACAGAAAAAAAGAAACCTTACAATTCACCATCAGTTAAAAGCAAATAACTGCTTATACGACATTGGAAAAAACAAATGATCGTAATGATGCATATTATTGACTAACAAAGCATACATGTATACCTGCTATTCTAATAACAACATACTCTACATTTACTGTACATCATGTACATTTACAACATTTATAACATGATTTCAAATAATAGAAAGACTCACATCTAAACTCAGCCCCAAGTCTTAGCTGAAGTCTCAAAGGAAACAGTTGAGCCCAAGGTGTCTCTAGACGCTTTATCAACACTCCTACCACATAAGGTGTTGAAGGCACAGGGATGTTCTTCAGACACTGGAAACATTAACAATAACAAACATCAAATACACCTTTTTTGAAATGTAAGCATCCATTTTAGTTCAAAAAAGTGTTCAGCAGTGTACATTTTTTGTTTTTATTTTTCATGCAAATGGAAAAACGCATGCTTGAAATTCTTAAGATCAATGTACAGATTGGCGCGATACTACAAACTATGGACAAGACTGCAAGTTTCCTGGGTAAAACTCAATTTTTTGTTCTGGGTCTCATGACATTAGGCATGTTCCGATGACATCATTAACTGGCTTGCACCCATACTTTGCCAAAAATATATATTCATGTCATAGAGAACCTTAAAATAATGTCCAAATTATTTCATTAGCAATTGCTATATTAGAGCACTGAAACTGGTAACAAGCATCTTTGACTGCAGATGGCTAGGATGGAAATGGATCACAACTTGAAAAATTAAGGCTTTTCAAGTTGTTTCCGTGCATCTTACAAAAATTGATATTTGTAGCTGTAGTTTGATTTCGCTCAACAAATTAAGGGTATGTCTTGTTTTAGATGTCAAAAGATAACGTTTTTCATGAAATGTTGCCTACCACTAATTTCAGAATAGTTTAGAGGAAAAGTCCACAAAATCTCTTTGACATAGGTCCTTTAAGACTAACTAACACTTTTAGCACATGCTTTCTTCTTACAGGGTGATCTTAACACTTATTGTGATCTCCCTGAGGAGGCTAATGTTTCAAAAGGTTAAGTAGACAAATCACCGGTGTATCAAATACAATGTTAAGTCTAGGTGCAGAAGGGGTGGAAGAGAATCTTAGAAAATCTTTGAACATGTTCAGAAACTGTCAGATCACCTCTAGACATTTGACTTGCGAAAAATTGATAGGTTCTCATTGATTTCAACACAGCTTTGAAGTTTGTTGATATGTTAGACTTCTGAAACCGTACCTGAAATGATGGCTTCACATAAAGAAAACCTGCATTGTCACTACTGCCAAGAAAGGGTTGACCAAAAATTGTGTAACCAAGTTCTGACACTGTGTGACCTGATATCAAAGTGGTAATTATACCAAAATTTAGAATTCAGGGCACAAAATAACATTTATTGTAAAGTATAACAGCTGTGAAGTTTGATAAAGCATGACTAAGTAGGGGTAATTAGAGCCTTTTTCTCAGTTGTGAAAAATTTTCTCCAAATTTCCAGAATCCATTTACCCTATGAAGATAGAAAAATGTCTTTAGACGGCTAGATTTTCTCCACTTGATCCTATACACAAATATGTCATCCCATGTGATGTAAAAATAGAAACTAATATTAAGCTAATCTCAAACTGTTTCCAGAGAGCTTTTTCATATTGTTTTTTTTTCTGATGAAAGTGAGAATGTGCAAACCAAAATCTTGATCCTATACAAAAATAGGTCATCCCATGTGACATAAGAGCCTTCCACTATGATCAAAACTAATATTAAGCTAATCTCAAACAACTGTTTCCAGAAAGCATTATCATATTGTTTTTTTTTTCTGATTAAAGTGAAAATGTGCAAACCTAAATTTTTCTATTTATATATACTTTTTATGTAATATGGAGACATTTTGCAACAGTGGCAGTTGCAAGCAGTGTACCTCAAACACACCTACAAGGCATCATACAAATGTAGCCTTGATAAAGTGACAGATGGAAGAATTGAAGGGTTCATAGTGTTAATCTTTAGTACTGTTGAGAAAATCCCTCAACTCTACCTTGCTTGGCATATGCAAAAGCTGTGTTAAAGTGTGAGAGAACATCCTTAGGAAGCATTGCCTCTTTACGAAGACACTCCAGCAAAACCACCTGTAAAAGAAATTTACGTAAAACTTCAATCAATGATAAACAAAAACTAAATCCAGTACAATGACAATCACTGATGATATTATTAACACTGCTGTCAGAATTGAAATGTAATTAATAATATTACAAGGCCTGATCAGGGCTAAAACGTTATCCTGGACAATTAAATAACCCTCATGCACGTTTATGTCAGACTTTCTAGTTTCACCACCAAGCCTCGCTTTCAAAACACAACCTTGTAAATTTTATCGTGAACAAATTCCCAAAGCAGCAAAGTCAGGGTTTGTACCCTTTTAAGCTTTCGAAATTCCACATCTTCTCCAAGTTTTCCATGACGATCACCATATTTTTTGAAATTGTCTTTCACTTTAGGTATGTTTTTACCAATTTCTTTGCAAAAAAAAACTATTTTGTACTTTTTAATAAACATAATTATCCATGACCCACACTTGGGTTTCCAGGCCTGGAAAATGAAATCCCATGACCCATACAAACCCTGAAAGACAAGAAGATTTCCCATGTGAAAACTGTATGAAGGTGGTGGAGGGTTGATAAACAATTCGCATAAATACCGTATTTTCTCAATTAAATGCCCCTGGCGTTTATTTCAAAATTTACGTTGTGGACCCGGCGTTTATTTGAAGCCGGCGTTAAATCGGGGCCCGGCGTTTATTTGTGAAGTGCAATTTTCGGAATTTTTGTCAGATTGATTTATTATCACCCATCCTCCCAGACCAAGGGCAGTTTGTCAACGCAGAACAAGTTTTCCCCTTCGTACCGCCCTGGCAAACTGTCCCTGAGTCTTTGAGGATTATTATTACCAAAAATAACAGCGTTATATACAGCACATGAATGTTGCAAATCAGGATATGCGGCAGAGAAAACGCAAAGAATATAAAAAAATAGGATCAAGTATGGGTACAAAGTTCCGCATAAACGTTTTTAAGATGATCAAAATACCATAGCGTACTAGTATGTCGCAGAAGTACTATTTAATATGAGAAAAGCAACTTGTTGGCTCGAACATAAATAAACGCCGGGGCCTCGATTAAACACCCCCGGCGTTTATTTTAAAAACAACTGTTTTTACCCGGCGTTTATATGAGGCCGGCGTTTAATCAGGGTCCGGCGTTTAAATGAGAAAATACGGTAAGGCTTGGTGGTGAATTTTTTAGCATAGCATATGATGCCAAAGCTATCCTAGATAAGGTCTATTTTCCTGCCAGGCAAGTAACTGTTCATGTTCACGTTTCTTTTTGGATCGGCAATGGTACAGACAAGCCATCTGTTGACTTAGTCATAACAAGAATAAACTAAGACAAACATGCAACCACCCTGGCAAGCAAAGTTTCAGAGCGGCATGTCTGAAGGGTAGGAATAAGTTTTTTCAATCCCTTTCAAGTCCTTGGTTCAAATTTTATTTTCCTTTGTTTTAAACCTATTATCATGCATTACCATACCCAAAAACAAAGGAAAATAAAATTTGAACCAAGGATAAAATTGAACCACAACATTTATAAAGGTAATAGAGGCAACCATGCAAATGTAGCCAAGGCTGTTAACTCAAGCGAAAAATGCCATGGAGGTGCTATCTTTACAAAACTGGTAAACACATTCTGAAAGTACCCAGATTACAGAGATCTCATCAAACAACTCATCCCTGAAATAGTTATGCCTGCTTTCAGAGTTATGTGCATAGTGGCTATCTTTCAACGTCTCCCAACTTTGTCTTTCAACATGCCAAACAAACCAGGATCGAAAACCACCAATCACAGCCCACTAGCATAACCTTCTGACCATGTGGCTCACTACCAAAGAAGTGACATGAAACAAACACCAGCATGTGATTGGTCTATTTTGATCCTTGTTTGTTTAGCATGTCAAAAAACATTGAAAGACAATGTCGAAAGATAGGCACTATGCATGTAACACTACAAGCAGGTGTAAAAATATAGCTGGAATTTTTCCCTTACAGAGCATGTTCTCATTGGCTACTTTGAGGTCACATGATATCTGACAATAAAACTGCTTCCCACAAAAAGTCTCTGGGCAGCCAACATTGCAAAATCTGTGATGTCAGGGGGTAACAGTGCACTGTTACCTGCGAATGTTGAATGATGATTTGTTTTCACATTACATCTTGAAATGTGCTCATTATGCTATATAATTATGCAATGTATAACCAATCAGTTATCACTTAATGACAGGTCCCTCGAAAAGCAGTTAATTCTGTTTCCCTGGAATCCCATTTCCCTTGGCTTCTCCTTTGGAAAAATTGAGATTCTCGGGACCAGTCATTAAGTGTTAAATATTTTTGGGAAAATAATATTTTTATTATACAGGTTACCATTTCCTCCTGGTTAGCAGCTCCCATTCCCTCCGTCACAAAACACCAACATTTGCGTTTTACACAACAGCTTACTGGAAAAAAATACACAAAAAAAAGACATGCTACAAAAAACCTTTCTGTGTCTTCTTGTTTTATTTGTTACATAATTCATATTCGAAAACATTTTCACCCGTTTACATCTGATGTCTTTCTTTGATTGACAAATCTAGACTATATTGTCTTTTGGGGTACCAGTGAAATGAACCTGTATGACATTATTAAAGGAATTAGAGTGATTTTTCCTAAACCTGTGAAATAATTACTACAATTACCTATTAGTTACTATTAGACGTGCTAATTCCACTGTTCTGTTTTGTTAAGAATTGACTGTTACACACTAACTGTTAGATATTGTTTCATTGGTTAAATGAAATCAGTCTAATATATCGTGATCAATGATGTTATTTTTTTTATTCAGCCTGTGAGGGGTAATGAGTAAGAGGTATAACAGTCCTGCAGTTCACAAAGCATTCCTAAAATATGATAAAAATAATTATTTACAGAGAACTATATTTAAATGAAATAATACTTTTTATATAATTTTAATATTTAATATATTCTTGTATACATATATATTTGTATAAAACTATTTTTAGGCATATATCTTACAGTACATATTTACATAGATAATTTGTATATTCATTTTTGTCTTTTAGTACAATTTTGTGTTCATGTGTGCACATGAATTGTTTTAATGAGTGCTTGCACTCCTAAATGTCGCATGGCCATGGCTAAATAAAGTATTGTATTATTGTATTTTTTTGCATTGTCAGGGTAAGTTATTAACAATGTTTTCCCTGAAGTGGATACAATAAAACTAGCATCTAATCAAAGCAGTTTTGCTATGTCATAGAAACAAAAGATGAATGAATTCAAAGTGCAGCTAGACTCATGAAAGACTTATTTAAATAACTCTTTATCAACACAACAGGCTTACATTTTACTATACTGACTTTGACCACCAAGTTTTTATTCAGCAAGAATACAATAGTTTCATGAAGACCTGTCAGAGAAGAGAATATTCTTGTGTAAGAAACCAGTTAATAATAATGATGATAATGATGATAATGATGATAATTAATTTTATTACTGACCATTGATGGGAGAAAGTGTCAACAAGATTTGTTACACTTAGCAATGTTCAACACGACTTGTCTCAGAATGTTGTTGCGACAAATGTTGCACAACGTTGAAATGAAGTGAACTACACTGCACAGTAACTTTCAAACATAAACAGCTTTTTTACTTAAGTTTATAATATTAACGGTAACACTTGCAATGCTGCATAGCATAATCTCTTGCAATACGCATTAAATATAGCCAAAAAATTAAAGCTGATTTCCAGTCTGCACTGCAAAGACACAGGATTTGTTTTCATGTCTGTTTTGAATTTGTTGATATGTTACAATTCAGTAATAGCATACATGAAGTTTTTAAGTCTGCCATTATGAAATGTTTTGTTCAGGAGTGCTTGATGAGCTGAAAGGTCAGTTTGGAATAGCGTCAAGGTTCTTCTACTTGTTATTATTGTTTTGTAAGGATAATGGATGTTAGTAATGAAGAAAAAGGTAAGTTTGTCCTGGAATTTTTTTTGGCTATAGAACATTTAATGTTCTAATGTTCATTTAATGGTCATTACTAGTGTGAGACTCACGTAAATTGCAGGTGGAGATTGCACAGTACAGACTGGAAATCATCTCTTTAAGTTAACTTAGCACCTTTAAGCTGATACATGATTTCTGCAGGATCAGGCCTCTCTTGAATAGATATCTCTGAAATACAATGACAATGTCAAATATAAAGTTATTTTCCTACAGGAGTTGAACCAGAGTTTCAAAATTAGAAAAAAAGGTATGCCAATATAAAAACTTACACAATAGTAAAAGTTTTTTTGTAAACATTTTTGAGAGGATATTTCCAAAAAAATGGTCACTTATGAGAGGTCAACTGGCATTAACAACATTCATCAAAAGTGGAGATTACGTGCCCCAAGAAAAAACCTATCTGAACGCTGGTACTGCAACCCCAGCCCCACAATGAAAGACCACCTACATGACAGGCGTTGCCACAAGCCCCCTCTACACACATCCGGATCCCACATAGCACTTTGGTTAGCCAACATAGCATTCTGCTTAGCCTAAATAGCACTTCTGTTAGCCTACAGTTAGCTTAGGTAGTTTGCCGTTAGCCTTTTTATTGGGATTAGGGATTTCTCCCACGTATACCTCAATGCCTTGCATCGCTGCCTCACATAATTATTTGTAACACTCCACTAGGTCTGGGAACCTAACAACCCAAACCACCATCCACCAAAAGTGACAAAGTGGATATACTACCGAATTAGGTAGACTGTTTTTTCGGAGATGCGCGAAACAGTTGCCGTTGGCGAGACTCGTCTTTGAATCAAACCCACATGATTTACAACTAACGCCACATAGGTATGCGCACGGGATCACATTCCTTCACATTCCTGAGGCAAGAGAGATTGCGGGCTTTTCCGTTAAAAGCAAGGGAAGCTCTTTTATCCGTGGAAAAAGTATAGACGACAGCCCACGAGGCAGCATAGTCGATTGGATTATAGCTGAAGGAGGGTATCCTGCATCGGGTTATTATGGAGGGCAGTTTAAGGAAGTAGTGGAACTGGTTGAAGCGCGAGCGAGTATCAAGATGTTCTACAACGAGCAAAGGAATGTGCTCACGTGCGTTTACCTTTTCATTTTGACAGCTGTAACCCACGTGACCCAAAACACAAGTCTTTGTCGCCAACGGCAACTGTTTCGTGCGTCTCCGAAAAAACAGTCTACCTAATTCGGTAGTATGAGGGTTGAATAATGTGTGTACCTTCATTTTTAACTTTCAATACTGGAGGAAGTGCAGTTATGTCTTGTGGCAACAAAGATCGCACATTATCAACATCTAATCGAAACAGACAATCACTGTCATCTGAGAGGGCAGGGGATGTCGGCGTGGATAATGGGGTCCCCATTGTGTCTGTGGGTGGTACTACAGGGAGTTGTAATGGAGGAAGAATTGGCGGGGTATGTTCTGTTGTGATGTCCACTCCTAGGAATAAGAATAAGCTCTCTTTTAACACTGATACTCATGTACATGTTGTGGTTTAAATTTATCTTTGGTTTAAAAATTTTCAAACCAATTTGATTTTTAGCTTTCATTGTCTTCTATTCATTATCATAATGTGAAACAAAGGAAAGCAAAAATCAAACTGGTTTGAAAAATTTTAAACCAAAGATAAATTTAAACCACAACACATACATTGTTTCTACATGTATGTTACAGCTTTTAAAACAGTATGAATTAAAGGACAATGTTTCAGCCATTTTGACTGTACAGGTAAAAAGTTACATCACATTAGCTGAAACGTTACAACAAGAAAATAAAAAAAATGACAACTCTGCAGAATAATACATATTGCACTTAAACCTCCTTTTTTGAAACTGCTTATTTGACAAAAGACTCAGAACACAACCTTAACTATTACACATCATTCTTACACATATTGTACAAACATTCAAGTAAATCTAGTAGACCTCTGGACTGCTCACTTAATCTGTTACACTTAAAATTTATCTTTTAACCTTGACAATGACATCCAACGTTTTCAGAACACAATAATAACAATAAAAATTAATAATGATGACGATGATGATAATAATAATAATAATAATAATAATAATAACAATAACAATAATAATAATAATAATCAGAATAATAAGAATAAGAATAAGAATACATAATACTAATACTTTTTAATAATAATAACAATATAATAATAATAATAATAATAATAATAATAATAATAACAACAATACTGTGATAATATTGAAATCCCTACAGGTGTGTACCTGCGGCAGACAAATCCCGATCTGTAGTATCATCTCCAATAGCCTCAGCACCTTCTGCAATTACTTGCTCTTCATAGTCACCTGGCAACTCTTCATCCTCTTCTAAAACATCTTCTAGCAGTAAATCTTGTGAGTCAGACTGCAGCACACTGCCAAAGCCACTTGCAAGGTTCTCATTAGTTTGGTTTTCTGTCACCTGCAACAATGCCTGGGCTGCAGAAGAATCAAGATCACTTTATGACTACAAAGCCATGCATGAAAACTTTCACCTTCAAAAGCTTAGTTAGCTGTACATGGTAACTGAATGTATCATCAAAATTTTTGGAAATGTAATACAGTAGAACCCCTATAAAACGGCAACCCTCAGGGAATAGCAAGTGGCCACTTAATAGAGTTGGCCACTTAATAAGGCATTTTAAAAAGGTTATGTTTCTTCAATACAAAATAGTGTAAAAAGAAACCATGGAATCACATGAAGATGACAATAAAGATGCGTTTGAATGATTTTATCAGCCACCACTTTCTTTTTTTGACTCTGGTCTGTCCGAGCTTGTTGAAAACAAAACCAAACATTGTGTATTACATTCTTGCTGGTGGCTAAATAGGGGTAAAAACAATAGAAAAATGCTCATCTGGAGGTTGCTACAGCTGCTTAAAAGGGGTTTTATTAACAGTATTCTACCGGCAGTAACTGGCCACTTAATGGGTGGCCGCTTAATTGGGGTTCGACTGTAAAAAAATGTTTTTAAGCTATGGAAAACAGAGTTACAATAAGTGCTAGCACAGAACACTATTCGAGCACACCAGCCATTAGGTAACTGTGCCTCCCATGTGGGTAAAAAATTATGTAGAATAATAATTATGATGTCAATTCCTTCCGTCATGTCAAGTCAAGTTGTTAGCAAGTTTCCAAAGTAACAAAAAAAAAGTTTCTAAAGTAACAAGTGATAATAATACATGTGTTGTGGTTAAAAATGAATTCTGGTCTACCTGTGTCAGGTCTTACATAGTAGGTCTATTATAGGTCGATTTGTATTTTTCTTTGTCTAAAGATTATGTGCACTGTTTCACCATAAACAATGTCTTCTGTCGTCAAGTAAGATATGCACAAAGCTTGATTACCTCTCAGCATAGCATTACAGCACACTTGGCAAACACGACCTTCCTTGTTGTCCATGTATGGTAACAAAAACTTCATGTTACAGCAG
Source organism: Meandrina meandrites (assembly GCA_963693305.1). Classification (NCBI taxonomy): domain Eukaryota; kingdom Metazoa; phylum Cnidaria; class Anthozoa; order Scleractinia; family Meandrinidae; genus Meandrina; species Meandrina meandrites. The sequence goes on along the minus strand of OY855916.1, from coordinate 17,120,975 downwards.
GAAGAGCAAAGTGCCTGCAAAAAAATTCATTTAGTTGTAATTCATGACAATCTACTAATGTCACGAGAGTCTATACATGAATGACTATTAGGCTAATGTTCTACTGGGACTAACAATATTTACTACCATTTGCGTCCATCCTTGAAGCATGATGAATGTAGTGCGTAGCTTTACTTTTAAAACCTCATTGCTTTTGCCTGGTTACGTGTCACTTTTGACCAAAGAAAAGTTTGCAGTCAGGTTGCAAAATTGACAATGTTTTGGTGGCATAGGATTATGATTTATTCATGAGCTATCAATACTTTCAAGATTTGTCCACCTACTTCAATAAAACACTGCTTGGAAAATATTGCAATGGACATGAGAAAAGTTAACAAGTTTCGAAAGAGTTGTCATCTAAGAGTCTCTTTAGAGGAAGATTTTAAATGCTTGATTTGTTAGTCAAAAGTGACACGTAACCAGACAAAACCATTAATGTTTTAAAAGTAAAACTACGTGCTAAATTCATCACACTCACATCACATTCACCTTACTTAACTGGCATCAAATTAAACTCAGTTGAACCAAAGGGAGTATGGAAATTTTCTGGGGCAACACAATCAAGTCACTAAGTTAGCGGAGTGTATTATTACACATCTTAAAGCTGTCTTTCTTAATGGGACACTAACACGGGGATTTTGACGCATTTGTGTTAATAAAAAAGCTAAGATTAAAACTTCAAGTAACTTCACTCATTTGTGAGGTGCACCTACATGTAGAACAGGAAGTGAAGATATTAAGTGAATTACTCAAGGGAGAGCGAGATGTATGAGTTTTAAGTGATTTATCCAAGACACATGGGCATGACTTTGAAAAAGTCTGCCTGACTTTTTAAAATGAATTTGGGATCAACATCTCATGAATGCCTGCATAACTGATGATTCATTCCTGTTTTAGTGGACTAATATATTCATTTTTAACAAAGCTAGACCATTATTTTGTTTTAGGTTTCCATTAAAATGTAAATATGTCTTGTGCTTTTTCAAAGTGATGCTAATGGCAAGGACTCCTTTAATTCAAAGTACTTACTATACCTTTCCACAAGCTCTGCAGTGATGCCGTCTCTTAATAACACTGAACTTCACTCCACAGTTCATACAGTGTGTAGCAACAGAGTCAGGAACCCAAATGGGTGGCACTTTGCCGAGGCAGGCTTCTCCTGAACTGATACGCCGAGCTTCTAGTGACCCTTGAGACTGCACTGTCATGGTTAAGACAGGTGAAAGTGAACGTTCCTCCAATCCAGTTGAGAGTGGTTGATTACCTGTGTCAAAGCCGTCTTGATCTGAAACATCAGAGGTTGTAGGTTCATCTTGGACACCAACATGTTGACCAGCAGTTTCCTCCTGATCACTTAAGTCTTGCATTTCGTCATTAGGAGCTTGATTTAACTCAGAAAAATAAGTTTCATTCACATCAGCCATTGGAGCACTGGAAGATCCAGGTTGCTCGAGACTGACAGTGTGCAACTGTTCTTGGGGTGTCAAATCTATCTCATAGCCATGACTGTTAATGTCTTGAGGCTGAGACCCACTGCCGACCACAGCTTGGTCAGGAGTCTCATTGGCTTCCGACATAAAATCAACTAATGCAGGAGTGCCATACTGGCTAATCTCGTCATCTACTCTTAACTGTTCCAAGTTGTTTTCATGTTCATTTCTGCTCTCAAATTGTGTTTCTTCATCTGCAGCACTTGTTATCTGTGTGGTATGCAAAGCTAATACTTCATTTGTTCTACAGATCTGCTCTTCCAAGCTATCTTTAACACCATTGTTGATCTCCTGATTATCAAATGCATGTTCATCAGTTGGCAAAGCCACCATATTGGATTCTTCATTAAGTAACTCAAGATCATGGTTCAAGCACTCTTCCTCACCCAAGTCCAAGTGCCCACTTACGTCATTTTCTTCAAGGGCATCACTTCCACTAGCATTCTTGTCAACAAGAGTTTGTGCATTTTGGTTTGTAATAGCTTCAGCTGCGTGTATTATGCCATTAATACTGCTACTATCACTGTCACTATCACTCTTGACATCCAAGGGGCACTTGTCAGATCCTTGATCAGACAACACCTCCTCCTCAATACTAGGGAATGATGTTTGAAAGCTCTGTCTTATTACTGGCTTTCTGTCTGCAGCTGATGCACCACAAGCAGCTGGCTGCTCTGAGCTCAAGTTAGGCTCTATATGAAAGTAATAAGAATAGATGATCAAGTTAGGGTTTTAGTAATAGAGCACTCCACTCAAGAATTCTTCAGAGCATTCAAATAACTCTCTCCTCTGCAGAGGCTCCTTCAGTGGGGCAAGGTGAAAAAACACAAAAAAAATAAAAAATGGGGGAGTGTGGGGGACAACAGGAAGGGCAAAAAGGCAGGAGCGAGGCCTCTCGCCTTTCCTTTTCCCTTCCCAGTGTCCCACACGTGCTTTTGTTTCTATTCTCCCCATGCTGTGTGTGCTTACTTTACATCTCTGCCCATTTCCCAGCTTGTACAAAAAAAGCCTCTACGGAGGAGATAGTTTAAATAATGAAGCGAAAAATGGTATTTCTCCATTAGAGGTGAGTGCAAAGATCTTAGGCTCTCTGATCTCTTTAATTTTTCCACCACCAATTTGGCATGAACTACAGTATACAGTATGTATATGATCTATTAAATAATTTTAATATATTTTTCCTCTTCAACATTCTAGGCTTTTTGCTATTTTTAGTAAAAAGAATCAACTGCACAGAAGACAGAATACTAAACTGCAAAATTACCTGTTTGAGAGTATTTAAATTATATTAACTTTTGTCCATACTAATGCGACAGTGCATTCAAAATAAATTCAGCTGCCTGATTTCATGAGAAAACAGCTTGAGTAAATTTCCATCTTTAACAAGTTCGGTTCATCCCCCACTTAAGTCCAAGATTCACCCCAAACAATTCACTGATCTTGCTCTACACAGATCAGTGAAGCACCTTACATCAGCTGCTACTCGGGCACAAAATGAACAGGGGCATCTGTTTACACAGACTAATTTCACCAGTAATACTGACTGCAACATCTCCCCTGCTCCAACAGGAAGACACTACACCCGCTTGCAGTATTACATGCATAGCGGCTATCGTTCGAAATACATCTCCCAAAATCGTCTTTCAACACACCAAACAAACAAGGATCGAAATCCACCAATCACAGCCCACTAACATGACCTTCTCAACTTGTAACTGTAAGCTCACCTTGTTCTTTTTCCTCAAATTCATCTAACAGCTTGTCTAAATCCACTGGAACAAATGCACCGGCCATGCCGCGAACACATTTCACATGTGACTACTGTAAATCATCACTTTAATTACCAAGCAAGTCTGAAAAACATGAACACATCAATATCACTCATCTGATCATGTTAATTATGGTTGAACTTCTCGAAAACAGCCACACTGGGGCAACAGGGCTACAAAAAATGTCATTTGGTCTTCTGGGTCAAGTACTGTAGATTTTCGTGCTGGAAAGTGACTTTTCAATCACTCTTGCCAGTGGGCAAGAGCCGATGCAAGTCATCTGCCGACTTAATCACAATAAATGTCATGCAATACATGCAGAAGCAATGGCATTTTGCAAGGGTCTTTAGTAATTTTCAGGAAATTTGTCAAAAAATTAAGGTCAATAAAAGTAGTGACACCTTTTGTGCTGAATGATATACAAATTCAAGGTCAAACGCTGTCTTGAAATTGTTTACACCTTTTGTTTTAAAAGAATGTAAAGATTTCTGTTTTCTAAATCTGAAAGAACTCATCAATTATAATTTGTCTCTTTCATTATTTTATACTTTGAATTAGTCCTTTCTAACTGCCCGGGAGTATTTTGCTTTGAGTTCTATGCAACAATTTCTTGTTGGGTTAAGCTTGATTTTTTTTATTTGGTTCTACAGATTGGTCAATCATGCGCAACAAACAACAGATCCCGTACACTCACAAGATGACATTAAGCAATGACGTCATTCCTTAAAAACAGAAAATGAGACAAGCATGTACCTGTTCAAGGCAAACAAAATTTGAGAGCATTTGTCCAAGAGGGAAGTTGGAATTCAAGGTTTTTTCAAGCTCTGGGCAGAATAACTGTGAGTTGTAAGTTTATAGATCAGCGCACTTTGAGGATGAAAAGTCTTGGTTGTTATAGAGAGAACCCTATTGTAGGGTGGTGGTTGTTTGTGAAGGTACAAAGTCTGTACATGTATATTCTAACTAAGGATGGTGCAGAATGCAAGGGGCCGATTAATTAAAAGTATGGTGTTTTATTTTTTGTTTGTTTGCCTCATTTCACTTTCAATAAGACAATGAAACACCAGGTGCCACCAGGTGCTTTATGCTTCAGTTCTCTTTACAACTGTCACATGATACTTTTGTTCATTTGTAACATGATACTTTTGTCTTTCTCTTCAACCTATGTAATGTGACACTTTTTTCTTTCTATTTTGTATGACACATATGTCTAACTATTGAATTACAGAGTCAAAGAAACAGCAGCTGCTTAAAATTAGGTTTGCAACACACACTTTGTCTAAGGCGTCAAATTTTGGCCAATCAGAACAATCTGCAATGAGTTGTCTCATTTTTCCATGACTGATTTTAAACATGAACACCATATTAAGGCACTCCGTCACAGAAATTGTTTCTCAAAACGGAATTACAGTCAAACCGGATGTTCTTTTGATAGGAACTCTGCAACTTTGTGGCGCAATGTTTCAATATTGATTTGCAGTTTGGTCCACGCAACTTGCAACTTTCAATTCAAATTTGCTCAAGCAAGTTGCCAAGTTCCGGTTTTCATTGTCCCATATAGAACGTAATAATTCCACCTCTATTTCGAAGAAGGGGGAAATAATTGCCCTTTGGTCAGCTATTTATCAACAGACGGCACGAAATTACCAACAGGTTTAGTTCAAATCGGCAAACTAGAATGTTTGCTCGACGCAACTTGTAACTTTCAATTCAAATTTGTTCTACATGTAGCAAGTTCCGGTTTTTGAGCGCAATTCCCAGTTTGGCAATTTGAACTAAACCTGTCAATAACTTCTTGTCGTCTGGTAATAAATAGTTGACCATAGGGCAATTATTTCGTACTTCTTTGAAACAGGTGGGATTATTATGTTCTATACCCGAAAAGCGAATACCGGAACTTGGCAACTTCCTCGAGCAAAATTGAGTTGAAAGTTGCAAGTTGCATCGAGCAAACTCCCAATCAATATTGAAACATTGCGCCACAACATTACAGAGTTCCTATCAAAAGAACATCCGGTTTGACTGTAACAGATCAAATCAGAAAAATTCTGTTCTCTAAAGCATTTTACCTAGGGTTTCCCAGTTAAGGAGTGGCAAATGGTCTACTGTCTTTCAAAAAATGGGTATCTTGCAGAATTTTGGTCAAATTTCAGACATCTCATCATCTCAAATTTATTTCTGGGACACCTTCTTGAAGTCTTGATTTCTGTTTCAAGGTTAAGGATGTCTCAGGCTCACAACAAAGATCAATCTCCCTGTCTTGCAAAGTCTCGAATTTACTATTTGACACCCCTCAATTACTCTGTTCAGATTATTGTTTACCAACCACTTTGTGTTGAATAAGTATCAGACTGTATTGTTTCCCGCAATTGTTGTAAGATTAACTTTTTTTAACTGCAGAGTATACAACTGGACACTGCGCAACTCTATCCTTCCTTAATACTCAGCTACCAGATACAGCATATGAAAAAACCTGAATTAACTTATCTACGTCAAACAGGCTTGCATCTTTCCATACGCATAATCATTTATAAAGGATCACAGAAAATGTAGAGCGAAGTTAACACTCAGAAATTCTTCGTTGTAAAAGCATTCGATCAGGTTATATCTGGGTTCAACAGTTATAAGCTCTAAAACATATTTCTCTGTTCTTGAATTGTTTTAAGGAGTTACGTTTTACACAAGACTTATCAAAATAATATGCGAACAGGCCAGCCAAAACAAGCATACCTGAAGCAGGTAGAAAACTTTCCGTGTATATCATTTCACATGGCTTTTTTCAGACAGCTGGTGGTGCACTATTACAAAAAGACAATAGTTCAACCTTCTAATGCTGCAATTAACGCTGTCCTTGTAGCCGAAGATTGGATATGTTGTCGATATTCAGCACATGAACACATCACAACAACCACACTTCGCTCTCTGCTCCCTTTGCCCATGAGCTCATTGTTGACCAGCGGTTGCCCACAAATTACGTTGTGTACGATAAAGCCAGGTGACTCCTCATTTTTCCTCCGTTTCTTCCCTTTCTTTCAATTCTCATATTTGGGCTGTTAGTTCATCTCGATTATATTCAGCCCAATGGCTACACACGTTTTACCACAAGAAAAGGTCGGATAAAATCCTTCAGATTTTAAGCCACTAAACGGAAGCAAAGAAGCAAATTTTCATTTTGAAGTTGTGATTGGTCTAAACTTGTCCCGTGTTACAACCAAAAATGTGAACTATCCGATATTAGCATAACCCAGTGGCCGACTGTTATATGTAAACTCACAATCTGATTGGCTACGCAAGGAGGCTTTCTAGCCTGATTACATTCTCCAAGGCTTATACATAGTCAGATTCTCATGAACTCTCTTAATACAATTGTCATTCAAATGAACAAGTGCATAAAAAAACTAAAACTTGAAAAATCATTGTATCAGTTTTTTTTTTTTTTTTTTGCAAAGTGGCGCACAAAATACGCAAATAACGCGTAGAAGGTAGAAGATTTGCGTTACTTTCCTGTGACTGTTCCACGCAATTATAACTGTATTTTACATGCAAGGTAACATGAAAGGTTTTGTACAAGGCGTACCGTACTTCTCGTGCGGACTTACAGTTGTTGTTTCCAACTTTATAGAGTATTCGGCTCATCCTTGGTGTAAACACCTGTTAGGGCCGATTTACACCGTACGACTTTCTCGCATGCGAGAAGCTTACGACAGGCCCACGACATGACTCAGGACCATTTACACGCGCGCGCGCCTGTCGTAAGGATGTGGTAGGTTGATTAACTCAACCTGATTCGTGTTGTAGTTAAAGCGCGTGTCGCATGTGATAATCGTGAGCAAAATTGTGTCGTCTTATTCGCACCTAAAACTCACCAGTGACGCAAAACAAAGAACGACCAAGACAACTGAGAGCCTCGAAACAATATCGAGCAAGAAAACAATAGCTTCAAAACAAAGAAAAATCTCACAATTTTGTACACTGAGCATTAGGTCCAGTATTTCGATTGCCCTACTAGATCGGTATCCTGGATGCCAGAGGGTTCAAAGAAGAAAAAAACTACTCTGCCACGCAGAATATCGGATGGGCCGTTTGTCTAGGGTATTCCGTCCGTTTATTTCGTGCAGAAAGGCACTACAAAAATCAACTGTCTCTCGCAGTACTTCTCTCCGCCCATGCCACAAGTGTTCAAAGGATGGGCAACGCTATCCACCGGATAATCCCTTTCCCTGCAGTGGCGTATAGCATGTTTCATCAACACTTATCCACTGGATAGTGATCTATCTGTTGGATAGCGTTATCCACCCTTTGAACAACTGAGCCAAGGTGTGTGCCCTCTCATATGCTCTTTTGCTTTTCTTCCACTTATACAAACTGATCTTTTATAGAGTAAGCAACGTCTCTTGTTTGTTTAAGGTGGGGGGGGGGGGGGGGGTACATCCGATTTTTAGTGAAATTTTAAGAGGTTTAAAGAAGGGATAGAAGAAAGAAAATAATTTTTGGAACACCACCACGCAAGAGCATCCCAGGTTGTCAGGGGACTGTTTGGGTGTCCATCTACTAATTTTTAACTTCAAATTCTAATTTTAAAATCACATTTTATCTTAAATATTTCTTATTTCTCCAAATTTTACTAATCCTTTGAGAAAAACTATTTCTTCCCAAACATTCCCAAAAATCACCCAAAAATTTACAAAACCCCGCTAAACATAGCTTTGTGAAATGAGCATAGAGTTTCTGGATTACTTGAAACGCGGACGACATATTCGCATTAAGGCAAAGTTTAGCGGTGGAGAAACAGGCTTCAGATGTACCCCCGCCTTAATACCATTTTGTGGCACTCGCAGTTGTGGTGTCAGAAGGACTGTATATTTCATTGTTTTCGTAGCATTATCTTTTCAGACATAACATTTACAATTTGTGTTAATCGAGTATGGAAGATATGGAGAAGATCACTGTTCGATTGTCAAGGAATGCTTCACAAACCACTCCCTCCGCGCGTCCTGAGGCACAAAATGGTGAGCAACCTGTTAAAGAAAAACAACATAATGTTACTATAAAATGTTTCCGAACATTTTCCGAACTTTTCCGAAAATTTCCGCAGATTGCCGAGGAAGATCCGAAGATGTTTCAACTTCATATCAATAAACTTTGGCTCATTCAGCATTGAAAGCATTGAAACACGGTAAACTCGTCAGCAAACGTGACAAAATCGATATCTTCACATGTGAAAGATATGATTTTTCTTACCGAGAGAAATCCTCACTCTAGTTTATATAATAAAACACTTTATATATACACACAAATATTACTAGGGGATACCAGAACACGTCAGTTCTTCACATGACGCTCTTTCTTGATCTTTCGTGAGTTGCGAGAGAGTCGTCTGAGATTCCCGCCAAAAAAATTTATCCTGTCTCTGATTGGTTGGTTACAGTCACCCCAGAGCCCTTCGTTTCTCGTGCCAAGGCCCTGCCGGCTAAGAGAAGCGAAAAGGGCTATGGGGACGAGAATGGGTGCTGACCAAAATAAAAGCGTGCTCTGGGGACGAGATTGTTAATGAGGATGATGACGAGAATAATAACAATAAAGTAAATAAATGAACGTGCTGACCAAAGTGTTGACTAAATTCTTAGAAGAAGACATTAATACCTCTGTGCTGTTGGCATCTATCTTCACTGTGTAGTCCAGGCCACCTCGGTGACTTAAACAGTTCTTACTGCTGCTACAATCCACTCTGACAACAACGTCACTGTGGGACTGGGAACAAGAATACACGTGACTTTACAACTATTGGTGCAAATGACTTCGAATCAAGTTTGTTATGTACAGCGCTTTTGTTAAAGCAATAAGAAAAGGTAAAGCAACTTTATTTATACACGGTTTGCGTTTAAAGCTAGAAGCTTGTGGGGCCGTGTATATGAAAAAAATACTGAACAAACATAATATATTAAATAAACATAACATGGTTAAAAATCCCAACTAGTAGGAGGCAGACCAGTTGGCTATTTCCAAGCATGACCGAGGAGTTGAACTCGGGACAACCGAGAACAAATCCAGATAGTGGTCAGAACAGGACTTGGACCCGGGACCTCCGGATTTTAAGTCCGGCGCTCTAACCACTCGGCCACGCCGCCTCCTCAATAGCGTGACAAGTGTTCCTTTGAAAGTAGCACACACATACGATGACAAAACAACAGCCACATTTGATAGATAATGTCTATACATAGTTTTTGTAAACTCTGGCTTATTCCTTTTTCCACATAAACACTACTTTGGCTCTTTCCAAACGTTTCTCATTCAAACGCTCGGTAAAATATGGCTCAGAGGAGAGGGTAATAGTTTATAGTTTTATTGTAAATAAAATAAACTAATTAATTAATTAATACATAAATAAATAGCAAGTGTCCTCGTCTAAACACCTTAAGCTTGTTTTGGCATTAAATCAGGTCTAGCATAGACTTTGTTTAAACACTCTGCCCAAAGTCTACACATCAAATCTGGAAGTAATAATTATTACTACTTTACACATCATGGCTAATAACCACAGCTACAGATAGGCGAAGAGCTTTCTTACCAAATTCTGCAGCACCAATGTCACTCTGATGGCACTTTCATATTTGTACAAAATAAGATCTCTCATTCCTCGTACATTGTCCTTTCTGGAGACGTTGTTTAGCACTGAGGACACTACAGCTTTGTCAACAGCTTCGTTTCTGTTCTCTAGTATTGAATTCACTTGTAGAGTTGGCCTGCACTTGCTAGAGAAAACCTCCAGGACAAAAGGACATGACTACAGAACAGAAAATTAAAGGGGCACTGTAACGAGCACTGTAACAGCCCAAGAACATGTTTACACCATTGGAAACCTATTACTATACCAGTCTACTGAAGCTAAATATAAAGTGATATCACTGTGATACCATCGGGAACTTTGATCTCAACTTGAAAAAGTCAGCCTGACTTTTTCAAGTTCTGTCCTGGTGGTTTGAAAAAATTGATGAAACTGAACTATTTACGGTCAGCTTCTGCTTTAAACTATTTGCTAGATATCCTTGCCTTTACGTTCTAGGAGCACTTCCTGCATGGTTGAAAGTACTTAGTCGTAATTTTGGTGCCGTTTTACTAATCCTTTTTACAAGTGCGTTACCGTCACTTATATCTAAGCGTGAACACATGCCGCCAAAACATGATCAAGTTGGGTATTGACGTGGCATGATTGGTCGTCAAAAATTTGAAGTTTAGCTGGCCGTAACGCGAGCTTTCACACACAAAATGTTTACCATAAACAAGTACGGGCGAAACTTAAAACAAGAATGATTCAAGTAAACCCACTTTATTTCTGAACGGCATATGCATATCGACACAGAACAGGATCAATTTCCCTGAAGAAGTCTTCTATATCCAATCTTCCCACCATTTCAGAACAGGCATGTGTTGAACTTTCTGCGCGAAAGTTGTTGTGACAGTCTGCCAGACTTCAAAGTTTTGATGACCAATCATGCCAAGTTTATTACCCAATTAATATAATCATGTTTCGGCGTCACGTGTTCACGCTTAGAGGCAAGTAACGGTATTGGTCTTCTGTGTTTCAGATTTGAGGGCTTATGATCAGGACAGAGCGAGGGATTTACTATTGCCGTTTTACAGTACCTAAGCACTCTTTTAAAACGGAACGACATTTCGATGACTGTATATCATCATTTTCAAGTAATCGAAACGCCATTCTGTATTAATATCGCTGATTTTTATTTTCACTTTTTTTCCGAAAACCTTAAATGTTATTGTCTTATAATACCTATCTTATTTACCTGATCTAACTCCAGAGCTTTGTTATAACCCATGTTCTCAAGAGTCAGCCATAAGTCATTTGGATCACTCTCTGCATCCTGTGCTTCCATTGTGTTCAGGTCAAGGAATCCCTTCAGAGTGATCTCATCATCTCTCATTTCAAAGTTTTCTGCAAAACAATATCAGCAGTGTAGCAAGTTTTGCTCAGACTACACTTGTAACTCCAGGACTATAAAAACGTGAATTTCAGAGAAGAGAGGATGCCATGTTTAAAATTTGGGACTGACTATAGTGACAACTGTGAGACACCTGGTGACAAACTATACCATGTCATATACCAGTTCTTGGAGTGAGACATCTAATGATATATTATACTATGATTAGCCTTATAGCAAGTTCCGTTTTGTCTAAATAGCACTCCAGTTAGCCAAATAGTTCTCGGGTTAGCCTACGTTAGCATAGGTTGCTTGTGGTTGGTCTCGTTAATGGGAATGGGATTTCTAGACAAAACTGAATTCAGGGTTCTGGTAGCTGGTCATCGGAAGCCAAGTGGATATGACTCCCACTTGATTATTCAACTCCTCCCTGGATGGGATGCTACTCCATCGAAGGGTTACCCCCAGCAGTAATTCGCTGGTACCCATTTATACACCTGGGTGGAGAGAGGCACTATGAGAGTAAAGTGTTTTGCCCAAGAACTCAACGCAGTGCCCTGGTCAGGGCTCGAGCCTGGACTATTCGATCCGAAGTCGCACTAACCATTTGGCCACCACGCCTCCAATTACTGCTGGGGGTGATCCTGCGATGGACTAGCATCCCATCCAGGGGGAGTAGAAATATTCCTAGTCGCTTCATGCCACGGAAACTGGGAAAAGCTCCGGCCTGATGGGCGACTTGACTCAAACGCAGACTTAATCTATACCATCAGTCTTGATAATAGTTATAATCATTTTTATGAGGACTACCTTTCATGATTTCCCATGCATCGTCATCACACTGTTCCCCACCAGATTTCATCTGAAACAAGTCAAATTCTTCCCGACTTAAGAATCCATTGCCATCAAGGTCACATCGATCAAAGATATCAGCTAGGGCTTCCCTGAAAACAATGCAACAAATTATTCTGAAAAAAAATCGTCAACCATGGACAGTGGAGGAAATAGGGAATAGGAGTACTAATTTACAAAAACAAATCACTCAAGGGCGTGTGCTTAACAGACAGGGGACGCTTATTGATGAAGGGCACTTAATGGCATCATTATCATTTAGAAAATATCCCGCAAGAAAGTGTACGCTTAAAGCTATACTTCTACATCTCAACAGAAACAGAACTAGTTTAGTTTTGTAACCTGAAGAAGGCACCATTACCGAAATGTCGGTGAACAAAAAAAGCACAGCATTGTTTCCTATGTTTCAGTGGCATGCCGAAGCTAAGTGCATGACCACTATAAACAACATTTACATTTACATATTTACATAGCGTAAGAATTTACCAATTTCTTCTTTTTAACATTTAGTACTACACTGTGCAGGAATTTTTAAAATGTTTACCACTCAGAAACAGAACTAGAATGAGCTGCTGACGTAACAAAGGTGCGAGCAAAGAGAATTTGCATTTTGATGATCAAAATAAACATTAGTGATTTAATTTTTTTCCTCGCACTGTTTTCTAAAAAAAACAATAGAAAACACGTCTTCTGTGTTTCTATCGAGTTATATGGCGGCAAAACACTCGTGGAAGTCTGGGAGAACTCGACAGAGCTGTGGAAACACTCACCTATTGGCTCGTTTTCCCTTGGCATTTCTCGTTCTCCCTAACTAATCCCAAGGGAACACAATGCCAAAAGGGGCAAAAATGATACCCTATTTAAGGACCGTGAACCTCAAAAACCCTACCCTATCCCGCGGCACATACCTATATAGCCCATATATGGGAGTGCCCCCCCCCCGGACTAATCCACTAGTGTTTCTATTTAACGAGTAGATTATTCAGTCTCAATTTCTATGAGGTGAAAGTTGATGAGGCCGAAGTCCGAATCAACTATCACCTCATAGAAATTGAGAGCAAATAATCTAATTGTTTTAGTAGAATTCTAACTCATTTTCCTTCGAATAATGATTTCAAGTTATTTTTCTACAATATGAACTAGTATTCAAAATCGCGCATGCGGACTGAATTTTCATTTGAAACTTTCAGTTGTGAACTCACGCTCATCAGTTTATTCAGTCATTTTAACGTTTTAAACTCGTGCAACGGTAAATTTCCTCCTTTTAGTCTTCACGGGAGTTGAATTATCCAATAATGTTTTTAAACTTCCTCCGAAACTTCGGAGAAACAAAAAAATGTCGCCATTCTGTAGACAACCTTCAGCCACTGCACACTAATGGATGATAGTGTTCAATAGCTCAGCCAATCAGATTGCAGCAATTGCATTAGTATACTAGTAGAAACTGTAGAATTCTACTAAAACTCGATAGAAACACAGAATGTGTTTTCTATTTCTTAAATATAAATAGTAGGAAAATCACCTAAAAATCTTGCTAAGCTTGATATTTTCTCCAGAGCCTATAATAAGGTTGACTACTTTGACAGAAGTTGACTTCCTGACAGAAAGTCGACAGCCAGTTGTGAAGGTAATTAAGCTGTATGTTCCTCTTCCCAGCTCACAATGAAAACAATATTTCTAGAAAAAGCAAAAAACAAAAAACAACAACACTCAGTTTAAGATTGTATTATGTTGTGGTTCAATTTTATCCTTGGTTCAAATTTTATTTTCCTTTGTTTTTAACTCATTATCATACATTACCATACCCAAAAACAAAGGAAAATAAAATTTGAACCAAGGATAAAATTGAACCACAACATTTACATGCAGGTCCAATAGGTGTGTGGACATTGCTAAAATAACCCATACCCAACCTACAAAGGTTCAATGGAAATTCCAATGAGCAATGGAAAGGGAGTCTCAGAGGCCAAAAAATTTTTAAGGTTCAAACTACATTGTATGAAGCTTAAGTGAAATTTCTAGGAGGGTAGTACAAACATTTTCTGGAACAACACATCATTGTTTCTTTTGGATGACAGCAAATCCTGGCTGAGGACATCAATAATTACCAGTAATAATTGTCATGATTGTTAGGGATGGATAGCAATCAGTTAAAATTATGCTGAAGGTTCAATTCAATATGTAGTAGTACAAGCACTAGGTTTGAAAGGTCCTACTCAAACTCCAATTTGAGGCTGAAAATAAGAATCATTGATAGAAGTGTCCTAATCCCTTAAGCTTTTGAGAATCTTCAGTTGAAATAAAGTTGAAATTTTTTTATGTTCAAAGCAAAGTACTTGCAGTGCATGTTAGAACAGTGACTTTGTAGTTTGCGTTTATATGTCAGGCAGAGCAATATTATGTAATCAAAATACTCAATAACAGTTAGTAATACATCTAGGTATTAAGTAAAAGGACTTACTGGCCCAAGCTTGGACTCTGTAAATGTAACCAGATCTGAATTCTTGTCCACACAAAACACTGCCATGTCTGTCGCTTTTAGTCTATCTGCAACTGAGTCAATAATGCCGTGATGGATAAACAAGGGCATGTCTGAACTGCGGTTGAAATATAAAATGATTGAAGTAAAGGGACAGAAGAAGAGGACATCAAGTGGAATTTCCAAGGTAGCAGTAACTGGGAGAAATTGGGAAAAAATTTTGCAACATCGGGTAACATTTTGCAATAGAAACAGCAGAAGGTTACGAACCACTCAGGAAGAGGGGAAAATAAAAGTAGAAGGTTTGGGAAGCATGACGTGCACTGACTACCTAATGTCCCCCCACAGCAATGAAACTGGTATATGCTCAACATTTTGATAGAGATTCCATGTAATGTACAATATTTTACTTTTGGTACATGGGCATAAACCAAAATTTGGACTCTTCTTTTTTGGCCTTAAATTTATATTAAAATTATGTCTAAGGCAGGTTTCCTACCTTCTAAATTATTCAAATTCACTAGGTAATTGACAGGCACATTTATTAAATAAAATCAATAATACCTTTCTTATTAGCTGTGGGTTGGATAGTTACAAAGACATCAGAATCCTTTGTAAGATGCAATTTGAACTGATGACTGGTTATGGTACCATCTCCGTCAATGAAGAAACTACCCTTACTGGTTTCCTGATACCAATCCTGACAGTGAGAAAAGGTGTATAAAAGTTTGCCACAACCATCATGTACGGTGTTTTGGAATCGTGCTTGTTTGCCGTTGTTTGTATACAAATAGAACTTCAAAGGAACTTCAGACTTGATTGTGTTTATTTTTTTTTTTTTGAAATTTGAGCTTCCAAATCAGGGGTGCAGCTTATACACGGAACTTTACGGCATAAGCACTGTGATGGCATGGAACCAGTTTGCACTGTGTGGTTCCAGGAAAAATCCATATTCACCTCAAGGAAGGTCATTAGGAAGTTTATTGTGCCGTTCAATAACATGCGAACTCTAAAACCCAACTTACAACTGTTTTTTGCTGCCGTCAGTCAAAATTATGGCGACAGCCAACAAACATTGAAAAACATAAACAAACTTGTAAAGAATGCTGCACAATGTAGTCATGTAGTTTAGCAATGCTACTGATTCATTTCATCGTGCTATGGAAAACAGAGTTTAGCACTACACCACTATTACACAGTCACGGATGTGAATAATAGGCAGAAAGCAGAAAGAATAACTGCCTGAGGGCTTGACTTTTCTTGATTTTTTGGGCTGAAAGACCATGTCTGGTTCACTATTTCTCATTAATGTGACCTAAATTTTCTTCCTACGATCAACAAAATTTTGCCTGTTGGAAATCTTAACTACAACACTGGTAGTAGTGAAGCAGCTCTCATAAGCTTGTAATTCTTCTGGTCATCTAGTGTTAAGTAGCAGATGCTATTGTTTTGGGGGCTAGGGACATTGTTCCTGTTATTTGTTCTATTGTTCTCTAAGAGTGTAGCAAGCCATTCATGTGGGACCTTGTAGGAGTTGCTATCCACCCCCCCTCCCCCCTCCCCTCACTTCCAGTAAGACACTACCTCTCTGGAACCTCTATTTTCATTCGCCCCGTGTAAACACTACCTCTATTGTTATTCAGGGCTAGGGGCATTGTTATGACCTGTTATCTATTGTTTTACGCACCAATGAAGAAGCTCGTTCCGAGAGGTAGTGGGCGACCCCTCACTTCCCCCTTCCCCCATGAGTCATATGGCTCCTCCTAGGATTGCAAGACTTTATATTATTACCTTAAGATTGTCAGGCTCCTGAAAGTTTTGCTTGTTTGTACTTTGTTTTCTATTCAAAGAAGAATGTGGTGTAGAATGAGAAGCTGTATTGTCATCAGCTACAGTCAGTTTCTTCAAGCTTTTCTGTTTACATTCATCTGCTGTAGTTACAAGCAGTGCTGCAAACTAAAGAAACATTCAACATTTTTAATGATTCGTTAATGGGTCAGGAAAGATTTCCTAAACCTTTAGGCCCAAGAATACAAAATGAATAAGGGGAAGGCATATCACTCAGTGGAGAGATGCTGTAGGGCAACATTATTTTTTCTTTGGAAAAACATTTATTAAACACATGTTACAAAACATAACTACACAACTTAATTAGTTACAGAATAAGGAAAAAAAACAACACTTACAAGATTAATTATATAAATTATACTACATTTTTTTTGTAAGAAGATAACAACAGCAAAAAAAAACTGTAGAGCAACATGCAAAATTAGCTGGTCATGAGCAGATCTAGATCCGGGGGAGGGGGGGACTCCCATTTGAAACGGACGGGGATGCTCGTCGTCTCGCTTAGGGGTGTAAATTTCAGATTTTGGTCTCGCTTAGGGTGTTCTTGGCAAAATGTCATTATTTTTAGCCGTCAAGGTCTCGTTTAGGGTTGCACACGAAGAAATAACTAAAAAGAAAGAATTTTGATTCGTTATATGGTCTCTTTTAGGGGTCTACATTAGCTTCGGCCACGCCCAGATTGGTCTCTTTTAGGGGTTAAATTCAAAATTTCCGACGAGCATCCCCATCCCTTCCATATGGGAGTCCCCCCCCCCCCCCCGGATCTAGATCTGGAGTCCACGACATCAGACAGGGCACAATGGTGGGACTTGCATGTAATTTTGGTCTCAAAACACCATGTTGTTAAGATGATGACGAAGACGATGATGATGATGAATGATTTGTTATTTCATTTTTATTTGACATGCAATGAATAATTAGCAGTAACTAATTGTTTTAACATGGACAAAGTTTAAACTAAGACAAATACAAGGCTATATCGAGTCTCCAGTTTACATCTCATGAAACCATTGTTTTAAAAATAAAAGGTAGTGAAGCTAACAAATTAAATTGTGTCTTTGTTTTGTGTTCGTGGTTTGTTGTCTGACTGATGAATGCATGCCTGTTTTAAAGTTTGTTTCATATGCAAGACTGGCTTTAGCCTTCTTGCTAAAGTACATCAAACACGGCTTTGTACATGTACCCTCAGAGGGTACTCGGGATTTCAAGTGATAGGGATGATCACAGATTTTTTGGGGGGTTGTAATTTTCAATTTTGGGATTTTTTGGGGTCTTGATATTTGCCCCCTTTTGATCATCCCCGTCACTTGAAATCCCAGGTACCCCCTCCCTCCCCCCAGCACATACCTCATTGTAATCCAGTTTCCCATCATTGTTTGTATCAGCATCATCAAGAATTTCCTGCACTTCAGATTTGGTCATCCTTTCCCCTTGCTATGGGCAAAAAAATGACAGTAAGTGCTGGAAAAATGCAGCAAAAAATGGCCATTAATTTCCTGATATGGTACATAAACACTATTCACAGTTAAAGGGGTGTCAGTGTACAAAGAAAGTACAACTGATCCACTAGTCTGCAGCAGGTAAATTTTCCTGTCAGTTTAATGGAGTTTATTGATCAATTGCCTGATAAGAACGTAATATTTTGTTCCTTGTGCACTTATGCTTTAAGAACCCTAGTTAGCCTCTGCCATTTTCAATGACATCAAAATTATGGAAATTGTATGGTGAAGCTAAATCATATTGCATCGCTGCAAGTTGTGTTACTTGAAGTCTGATCTGTTTAATTACCTTTAGCAGTTTCACAGTGACTTCTTTCGTTTAGACATGCTCCATGAGAAATATATTACCAAAAATCCCACATGTTAACAAAAACAAAGGCATTGGGGTCCCTGCTATGTTGTTATGTTGTGCATGATGTTCACACTATAAACTTTAACACTAACATAAGACATTTTTTTTTTTAAATTAATCGTGTGACCTTGACATGAATCAGCCTAAGAAAATGCAAGGGAACATACCTTGGTCAACAATCTAAACAACTCATCATACGTTATATATCCATCTCCATTCGTGTCAATACATTTGAATGCCTTGAGTAAAGAATCTTTATTAAGAGGTTTTTCCTTCCTCATGATGTCACAAAAATCATTGTATGATATGCTGTCTGCAGAAAACAGAGAAAGGGGAAAAAACAAGCATCATAAAAAATATTATTATACATTGTAGTCACTATCTGTCTTCTTATTGGCTAAGAGCCTACATCAGCACAACCTTCAGATTATTCCCTAATCTGCTAGCAGATTAGTGAATAATCTGTAGGTTGTGCACACAATGTGTGATTTCCAAGAGCAATGTCAAATTCACAGGTGGTGAGTGGCATCTTACATGTACTATACACACAGCGAAGTAAAAACATGGCTCGTTAATTTGCTTCTCCACCAGTGCATTTGTTGTTATTTTCTTCAAAACAATGTATCATAAAGTACATGTAATTATTAGATTCAGTTTTTTGGATATCTGGAATAATCAAGGTCCTGTAATCGGTCTCAGCTGATAACACTTACCTTGGCCTTGATTATTCCAGGTATCACAAAAACCTCATCCACTGACAATGTTTATACAGTCGAAGCTCTCGTAAGCGGACACCCTCGGGATGCAAAAAAAGTGTCCGTAACTGGAGCTGGCCGCTTACGAGAATGGTTCTCGTAAGCGGCCACTAGAGGTGTAGGGGATAGATGGCCGCTTACGGGAGCTTGCCCAGCTAACAATAAATACCGTATTGTAACTGGACGTGGATGACAACAAAGCAAACACTGAAATATGGTACTGTAATTACTCTAAAATCAACGTGAGGAACGGCGATGTGAAGTTGATTGATAAAACCAAGATTCAGAGGTTGTTTATAGGATTTTCTTTCGGGTGTCCGCTTACGGGAGCTTAGAAACAAAGAAAAAGTCTAAGTCGTAATCTCTGAAAGTGTCCGCGGCCGCTTATGGGAATGTCCGCTTATGAGAATGTAAAAATACAGAGTTTGTATGGGAGTTAAAACGGGGATTCAAACAAGGCGGCCGTAAGTAGAGCTGTCCGCTTACGAGAGTGTCCGTTAAGAGAGCTTCGACTGTAATCACATCACACTAACCAGGTAACTACACTGCTGTAATAAATTGTTATAATTTAACAAGAAATTAGACAACAAGCACAAGTTTTCTTTGCGCAAATAGTCAATACGGTGCAGCTGAGTTGACTGCATATGGCCACTCAAAAGGGCAATGATTCAATAAAAATTATTCAATAATGTTATGGCTGCTGACTGCAAAACCATAGCCTGCATTCCTGGTGGGATTTTGGGCATCAGTGCTTTTTTCAACTGTAAATGAAACCCCAAGAGCTACAGCTGTATGCAGACTAACAACACCATACAGTCAAACCAGCCCTCTATTAAGCGGCCACCCCTTATTAAGTGGCCAATTATTAAAGTCCTCAAACTGTTGTCAGTATTATATACAGTTGAATCCTGGTAACTCAAACCTTCAAGGGAAGTCAAAAAAGGTTCCAGTTATCGGGAGTTCGAGTTATCAAGGGTAAAATTAGTAAGAAAATGACCTGAAGGGGAATCAAAAAAGGTTCGGGTTAGCGGGAGATTCGAGTTATTGAGGGTTCAAGTTATCAGGATTCAACTGTAATAATACTGTGAATAAACCCCCTCTTAAATGGCCAACCTCTATTAAGTGGCCAGTTGTCATTTCCTTAAGGGTAGCCACTTATAATAAGGGTTCTACTGTATTTTCTAATTTTTATCTGGCCATGAAATTCTAACCTGTGTCATGTCTCCAATACTTTTGTACAAACGTCTTTGAAGGATTTCTTCCACCAAACTGAAGCGCTTAGTTAAAAAAATAAACATGACAAGATTTAGCCTTAAAACGTTCATTTCAATTAACAGTGAACTTTAGAACTGTTTTTCAGGAATTGAAGGAGGAATGGAGCAAATTTGCCTTCAGCTATGTTACTCCTATTTTGCTGCAAAATAGTCTTAAAAATACCCAGAGGGACCATAATCCCATAAATTTCACGTACATGTAGGGGTGTGCTGCAAAGATTCTTAAACCCTGACCCTATATAAGGAGATAGAAAACGAAAATTGATACCCTTTTTCAGGCCCAAACCCGAAAAATGACACATTAGGGAAGGAGAAGCATTGCATGAAGACCCAAATAATGGCTTACCGCACATACACTGTAGCAAAACACAAATCTCTATAAAATTGCTTTTATACTTATACTTGAACTGATAGTTTAGTTTTAACAGACCTTTTTTTTCATTTTAATAGGTTGGGGGCATTTACGCACTGAAATTTTAGCTGATAGAATTTAGGTACCCTGTCTAAGGATCAAACAAGGAACATAATGCCAAAAGGAACAAAAATGATACCCTATTCAGCGAGTCCCCCCCCCCCCCCCCCCCCCCCAAAGGTAAAATTGAAAGACCCTAAAAACTAGCCCTGCTATCATGGCATATCCCAGTTTCCTTTCAGGTCCCAACATCTGTACCCAACATTTTATTTCAACCCATAGTCACTGATGCATATATTTTGAATATGTTCAAATTCAGGGTTATTTGTTATTCAAGGCAGTTGGAAGTAACAATATCAAACATGAGTGTTTCTTCACATTTCAAAGCACCAAGAAGAGAGTTGAAAATGTGATGCACAGCGGATTATTTTTGACGTTCACTTTGAGGTGTTTGGAAATGTGATGAAACACTCTTTCGAGTGTTTGACATAATTATCTTCTCACTCAAAGCTGAAATTAAGGAGGAAACCAAGAAATAGAATTGTAAAAATCTATGCTAATTAATAACAGATTTCCAAACCACTGTCACAGTGATGGTTTTCTTTCTTTTAACTTGATGAATTATTAACGAGTTTGAGAAACTGAAATTTCAATTTCCTGTTTCATTTCTGAAAACTGAATCTTCCAAACTTCTCTTTTGCTAAACTCTGAAATTTTCATTTTTCATTTTAATATGGTAAGTTGTTTCCAAAAATAAAGCTTTTGCAGCAATAATGCAGAATAGACCCTTCCACGGTTTCAGATGCAAACACGGCAAAATTTACAGTAAATGTATGGGAAAAATCGGGAGTTTGGCGCTCGATAATTCGAGAAAGGTTGACATTCGGTAATTTCTATGAATTACAAACTTAAAATACTAGCTAAAAGAGTTAACCAACCAAATTTGAGAATTTTACTCTCACTAAGAAAGCCGCAAATTAAAATTTTCATTTTTCATATATTTGTCTGTAAAATGGAGCCGCCGTTCGCGGGAAAATTTAAAAGCATTTGTATGAAAAACTAAAAGTAAGATTTCTCATTTCAAAGTAAACCGATCCCCTTCAAATTTAATCGGTTAACTCTTTTAGCTAGTATCTTTAGTTGGCAATTCACGAAAGTTTCAGAATGTCAACGGTCCTCGAATTGTCGAGCATCAAACTCCCGATTTTTCCCATACATTCACTGTAAATTTTGCCGTGTTTGCCCCCCAACCAAGATGGCGTCAGAAACCGTGGAAGGGTCTATACCCTACAACTGCTGACCACCTTGTCATAACTCTTTAAAGAATGACTACTGTAATTCAGTAAGATGCAAAGAAGCAACCTCATTCCCAGCAAGAAGAAGAGAGACCTTAGGAATGAGGCTGGCAAAGAAGTTGTGAAGTATTTTACTATGTATTTCCTGCCTTCTTTTCCTTTTTTAGGGGGGAGGGAAGGGGGGAATAATGTCCCTATTTCTACCACCAATGTGCTTTCATTACTGAGTCCAGCTCTGCTAGTGACCAAGTGCAACCAATACTGCATAAATGGAAAGCCATTCTTACCTAGGATCAGTTCATCAATCGAGGTAATTTTCTCCGTTGTGCTGCTTAAAACAGCCAAGTAAGCCGCACGACATTCCTTCATGAAGTTGTCAAACTTGGCGGTGGACTCGCGTCGAACCTTCTCCGAGAAAGAAACATTGGACGCTCTAGATGATATACTTGAATTTGAAGACTTTCTAACCGGTTTCGCCCGCTTTATCTCTGACATTGTTTGAACAGTCTGGCTTAAAAGAATCTCCTTTAGCCAGTCATTTTATCTGTAATTGTGCGGGTCATCGTTCTATGAATGAAAAGCGCCGCCATCGGCCGCCGCCATCTTTGTTCCAAACATTGCTGTTTAAAACTGCTGACCAGCAGAGGCGGTCATGGCAACGGGAAGCAGAGGAGTCACGATGGGGGGAGGGGGTGAATTCGGGCTCGAATTGCCCCTTCTGCCGAAACCTTTAATTTCCAAATTTGTGATGTGATGTATTTGAAGATCGTGATCTGATCTGTTTAAAAAAAATCGTGATCTGATGTATTTTAAGAAGAAAATTAGACTTTGCAATCTAAATAATTTGAACTTTGAAACAGTGACAATTGATCATCGATATATTATTAGTAGATGAAATTTTCCGTGTTTGTCGAAATATTCAAAAAACCGGCCGAAAAACAATTTGAAATGCAAGGCAAGTACTAAGAAAGCAGAATACGACGGCTTTATGGCAAATATTTCGAGATGTAAATCTTGTCTTGTGCAGTTAGAGCAATATCACCAAAATGTACCACTCAGAAAAATTAGAATTTACAATGTAAATAGATGTAGCTATGAGTTCCTGGTTCAATATGAACTAAAATATATTGAAGGTCAAATAATAGCACAAATATAGTTTGTTTTCCGCGTTTGTTAAGAACAGTTGATTTTTTTTAATATCTGCCTTCAAAGCGTTGTAAAATTGTAATACACTATACTAAGAGAAAATTTTTCTCTTGACTATACTACACGTGCGGTATGCTTTTTTTTTGGCGGATTTTAATTTCTGCGATTTTTGCGAGATTAAAATTTCCGGCACTAAAACGATCGCACCATCATATCCAGCAAAAAAAATTCTTCAGCCCTGTTCAGCCCAAAATTTCTTCTGCAAAAATGTTATGAATTTACTTTACACTTGAAATTCGCAGGCTGCTAATCAAAAAAACTAGATCACATTTAGCTTCCCAATATCAAGCTCCCGTCACATCGAGATTCATTCCGTCGTCCACCACCCGTAGTCCAGTCCAGTCCAGTTTTATTCCAGCTTTGCACTGGCACGGAAACGCAATAAACTTTGCTGTACAAACATGAATGTCCCATGACCAAGCTAAGTTAAATGTCGGCTGATAATTACGATGTCCAAATGCTGATGATGTTTGATTAGTCTTGAACTGTAAAAGTAGTTCTCGTGAAGTTCTTGTTATATTAAAATTTCCGAGTGGAATGAACCTGGGTAGTGGTTTATTTTAATAGCGCCTCGAAAAATTCGCAGTATGCAAATATCGCAAAGGGCCATGAAACAAATTTAAAATAGTAGTAAATAAACTCTGTCGTACTGAGCTGCTGTCGTCTAGACCCAGACAACACGGCATAGTGTCTTGATCCGCACGAATTTTAATATTACAATTACTCTTAGGGTTTTGACATTTAGATCAGCTACATGTTTTATTCGTGACCTTCTTGGGCATAAATCTATTAAAATTGTAGCCGTGTAACTGCCTCTATTTTTACATATCTTCACAATTTGAATAGTAAAAATCGCTTTCTTGTTGTTTTTCCGTGAAATACATCAAACAGCGAAGACCCGTTTCCGCACATTTCAAACCGTGACTCATTGGAACAATCTGGGCTCTTTCGAATCGCTTCGCTTTTATACTGGGTAGCTGTGTTGCTATTTTGGTCCTGCCCAAATATGGAAATGAAATAGACCGTATTGGTTCCTGTTGACCGATTGTTTGATTGAATGGGAACTGGAACCAATAAGATGGCAGTTTAAAAAAGGCAAGTGACTTTTCAAGCAAAACCGCTTATTTGCCTGTGTGCAGTGAACCAAGGCATGCTTGAAGCGTGCATAGCAAAGGTTCAAAAATGTCCTCGGTTGTCGATCCATTGCTCTCTACTGTCACTTTGGATTTATTGCGCCCAAAGGAGACCTTAGGAAATCCCGAAGAACATTTCAGAAAGGTAAGTGTTTGTAGATTCGCGCGGGATTTATACAGCAGATCTTGCGTGATTTACCGAGCGTGTATGTAACCAGCTAGTCAATTCCATACTAACGTTCTGGGGGCTTTTTGAGGAACGCTATGAGCAAACGAAACCAACAATGTTGATTCTTTTTTTCTTAGATTTGGTTCGACATCGACAGCTTGAATTTTTCACAATTCACTGGTAAAGTGGACCTTTTTGATGATGGCGGTGCATTTGACTCCGAAAGCTCACTCGATTCAGACTACGAGCTCAATTACAACGAGAAGTATTTCTGTCAGGAAGATCTAATCGAAAGCAAGCTGAAGGACACAGCGTTGTGGTACGAATTGCCTGATCAACAGGATGGTATTTCTTTGGAATTACGCGCTGTTAGCCCAGATAATTTATCAAGCTGTAGCCCAACAAGCGAATCATGTTCCGACATTGAAATTCAGCTGGACTGCATGGAGCAGTCGGGGAAACTCACGTGCACCGATGTGGAAATGAAACCTGTTTGTAGTCTTGATTCGCCGACCATCAAACAAACTTCAGAAGGTACACAAACTGACAACGACGATAGCTTCACGGAGTCGATGAACACTGAAACTTTGACCAAACTGGCTAAGACGAAATTGTCGATCGAAGGTTCCACAAACAACTCCAGCTCCACGAAGCCAAATTCGAATACATTAAAAGCAAGTAACACTTCAAATGCAAATGATGCAAAGGATTCATCTGATTCAACTCCGGCACAGTTACCTAAAGGAAAGCGAACATTGGCAAGGACTCATAAATGCACATTCGAGGGATGCAACAAATCTTACACTAAAAGCTCCCATCTGAAAGCTCATCAACGAACCCACACGGGCGAAAAACCTTACCAGTGTAATTGGAAAGACTGTGGCTGGCGATTTGCACGATCCGATGAGCTTACGAGGCATTATCGAAAGCATACTGGAATAAAGCCGTTTAAATGCACGACCTGCGACCGTAGTTTCTCTCGATCAGATCATTTATCGCTTCACATGAAACGACATTACTGAAAATACTTAGGAAATGTTACAAGAGAATCTAACCGTGCTATTAGCAAATCCCATCTCTTTGGTCTTCCATGCGGAGCTGGAGTAATTCAAAATTCAGTACAAGGGAGTTGATATCCTCCAAGTGATATTTACAATTTTATACACTATAAACAAAAGTTCCCAAACAAGAAAAGACGGTAAAGAAATGGGTTCAATTGAGTCTTAAAATTGAGTTTAGGAGTTAAAAAACAAAGGAAAAAAACCTTATTATCGAGATGGAAAATACCACTCATAAAATGTGTACATTATGTTGGAAAAATTGAAATAAATGCATAGCATTTAAACTGTTTTTTGGTGCTTGTTTGTTTGTTGTTTCTACCTGTAAATCATCTGTTTTGATTTTAAAGATCTACTGCTGTGATCATCTTGTGACAGAGAAATATCGATCGTAACTGGGGGAGCTGGGAGTGTTTTCTTGTCTGGGTTTTGCAATCCAGTCGTGCACTGTGATGGCCCTTGATATACAAAAAAATATATTTTTTTTTTTTTAGAGAAAATAATGACCAACTTCCTTTCCCAAAGCTTAAATTGTCTTTGCTTGATTTAGAGTTGTCTAGTTTGGAATGTTAATAATTCAAAGGAAATTGGAAGAAAAACTTGGGTTCAAAGAAATTATTGCAAAATGTGGAAAAAATGTCATTTTGTGGTCTCGGAAATTATCCATACCTCCCCCACAGAAGGGATTTTTCCTAAGACCCCCACTCTCTGGAAATTCCAATTAAGCGCCATACATTTCCTTAAAATTTTTGGCCTTTGAGATCCTCCACCCTCACAAATTTCCAATCCCTTCTGTGGGGGGAGTATGGACATTTTTGGAACCAAACATTAAAAATATATATATAAAAGAATTTCCCAGAGTGCATGTATAAGAATGCAACATAATTTGCTTGTTTGATACTATCTCAACCTGCAACATTTTCTGCATATATAAGATTCAAATACCAATACGTGTAACCCATAAAAATCTGTTAACAGATTTGATGTATATTTACTGGCATCAAAATTTTGCCACATATATGAGTACAAACCCTTGATTTCTTTAGCCTCCTGATGACCTAAAAAAAGGTTTTCCTTCTGTCAGTCGAAAACTGCATTTCAATTAGCACTGATTTCTGGAACAAATTTTTGAAATAAGTAATTCACAGTTCTCTAAAATCTGAATATTCTCAGCAAAACTGAGCACAGGGTCAGACGAGAGCAAAGAATAGAGCTCCATTACATTGACTCAGTACTCCAAGCAAATGAGAACCACCATTTTGTCTCAATTTCAAGCTTTCATTATTGTTTCCATGGCAATGACACATCTAACTTGGGATATTTGTAGTTGTCTTGAGACTTAGTTTTACTCTGGTGAATGGACTTAGATAAATACAATGAGATTTTGAACACACAACGATCTTCGAACACTTCAGTCCAGAGTCCCAAGTCCACAGACCAGTCCTCGTTTTTCACAAAGTGCAGTTTAAAATGTTCGGTTTCCAACGTAAGGGGATGAAATGCAGTTTCAAGATAGCTAACAAAATGATAAGTATTTCAAAAATCTTAAAGGATAACTATTTAATTTGAATGTCATGTGCAATCCGGAGAGTTATCTGTTCGTACGTTTTTGTTTTCAATGTTTGTCACGCTAGCTATAGTTTTTGAAACGCGGCACACTTCTGTTTTTCGCGTGTTTTACTGCTAACGTCATCCTGCTATGCTTGCTTATCTTGTATGAGTGTGTTTTCATTTTCATTTCCTCTAAAAGGTTACATTCGTACGGGGAAGTGCGCCATCGCGAGTTATACCAAATTCGCGAGAGCAGGCACACGTGCCAGTACGCACTGCGGACCTATAAATTGTTCCACGCCAGTGACTCATGTCTAAATTATTTATGGCATCTGAAAAGCGACTGTCGAACCTTTTTCTAGCCGTCAGGTTGCCAATATTTTACAGAGTTATCTGATATCCGCTTCCCCTACAAAAATTGTAAATATTTGTGGATCCTGTGGGGTGATAAATAAAGAAAGATGGTAAATTTTAAATTTTTTCGGGGCCCTTTTTTCATGGAATATAAAGTAAAGAGTCGCCAGGTAATGTCAGTGGCGAGTCATGGGTTCAATGACAAGCGAAAAGGGATACCAAAATACTGGGAACGAATTTAGTCTTGTACGTCACAAAATCTTGACGTCATGAGTTTATGGCTGGAGGGACAACCTCAATCCCAAGAGAGAAGAGAAAGAGGCCTGGGAACGGTCAAGGACAAGCAGTGCAAGAGAAACGCGCATGGACCGCATGTAAACCAAGATGAGAAGCAAACAGTGTATAAGCAAAAAAAATAAGATTGCAAAAATTACCGCGGAGTAAATCCATATCATATGAAGATCGTGATCAGTATAGCGCATTTAATTATAATGTATGCTAATACATATATGTATTTATTAAAAACTAGCAATGGTATATTGCAATTCCTGAGTTTTGATTGGCTAACAGACAATGGTATATGAGCTCATATACCATTGACCATCAATTTCGTAGTCGATACGCGTCAACGAAAACAGCTGGGAAGCTCAAATATTGCAATTCTTTTTGGGCGTTTTTAATAAAACAATTATTCCACTCGCGCTTGTTGGATATGAGATCGTTATAGCCAACTCGGCGCTACGCGCCTCGTTGGCTATCTACCATCTCATATCCAACGCGCGCTCGTGGAATAATTGTTAAATATCTATCAGGGATACTTTAAGAATGATATGAGGTATCTGTTGAATCCCGTTAAATTTTATGTACATGTTTGAAGTCTATAGAAATTTTTTTGCTTTCTGTTTCGATTCTTGGACCAGTTCTGGAGCTCTCTTTGTCACGCAACGCTCCTTTCCCGCGTAGCGTTGCGTGACAGAGAGACGATCGGAATGATGATCACTTTAATTTAGAATGCGTTCTTTGTAACTGCTTCTGTGGAACAAGGGCGTGATCCAGCAATATTTGTTTTAACCACAATTCCCAGTTGAGGGTCTACATCCCCATGAAATCCACTAAGAGTTTCTCTCACAGCAAGCGTCTGTTTTGTTTGTTGAACCAAAAAATCCGGTTTCAGCATACTGTGAACTGCTTTCTGATTGAAAACTCGTGAATTAACTGTCTTATATTGTAACTGTTTGCTGTAGGGATTTTTTGGTAAAGGTGTTAGGTTTTTATTAGGGTGTGGAAGATTGATAGTATTGGCACGTTTTCTTATCTTAAACGCCCTGTCAATTGGCAATAACTGCAAATATTTCTTGTACAATGCTTTACGGGTTTCTTGACTGTCTTCTCTATTCTTCTCTGTTCCTACGTCACCCACGACTGATATAACGGAAGGATTGAAAAGTTCTCTTTTGGAAAATCTTGTTGTAGTTGTTAAGGGTTGTCTTAGGCCTTCCATCTCCTTATCGATCTTTGCCTTTCTCTTTGCTTCAAGCCTTCTCTCAAGGTTACATATTTTAGTGATTGGATTCAGCACGGGTTTAGCATGTCCGGCAAGGTGACGTTCCCTCCCCTCCATAGTCCTGTAAGGGTCGCGAATGTCTCCCCTGGCCTTGAAGCTCGGTTTGTTTGAGACATAATGCTGTTGAATTTCTCCAGTATCTTTGTCAGCTTTTCTCTGTTCCGTCATGGGAGGCAGCGTTTCGGAGTTCTTAAGTACATGCCGTTTCAAGCAGATTTCGTGTAGCCGTGCGGAAAATGGGTTTATAGCCGGTATACTGCTCTGTGCTGGTTGTAGCCAGTTTTCACTGATTCTAGAAGTCACGCGACCAAAAAATGAACGGCACCACTCTGAAACGACAAGAAATAAAGAAACTCGTAAAAGTTAACTGAGAAAATTTCTTGTAATTCCGTCAAGGCTATAAGGGAGGATTAGGAGTCTTAGAAGGAGACTCGCTATATATCGGCGCTACCCGCTCATTTCACTCGAGCCCATAAGGGTAGGTACTTCATGTATGGGGACACGTATTGTCTCGGGTTAATGGGTACACGTATTGTCCCGCCCGTTAGAGGCTCGATTGCCAGCCGCTGACGACATTCTAAAGGCAAGGTTAAGTCTGCATATGAGCCTACTGGCCTATCAGGCTGGAACTTATCCCGGTTTCCGTAGCATGATGCGACTAGGAGAATTTTTACTACCCCGTGGTTTGGATGCTAGGCCATCGCAGGGTTACCCCTAGCAGTAAATGTATACACCTGAGTGGAGAGTTGCTTCCCACGCAGTCGTTTTTAAGGGAGATCGGATTCCACTTGCTTGGCACTATGAGAATAAAGTGTCTTTCTCAAGAGCACAACAGGGCTCGAACCCGCCCGATCGTAAGAACAGCTAGCGCACTAACCATTAGGCCACCGCGCCTGACGACAAGAATTGGAAGAAATCGAGCCAAAAGGAACCCATGGTCTTAAAATACTGAACAAGGCCTTTCGGCTTAAAGCGTTCCTTAAAAAGTCCCTTAGTATTGTTACTTAGTATTGAGGAAACATTTTTTCTCACCTGCTTCATTTGCAACAGGAAACATTTGCCCTTCCGCGTCGTTAAACCACTCAACAATTCCTAGTAAACAGTGTTGCGAAGAGAAAGAATTAAACAATTTTCATTAACATCCCTCAAAAACTAATGGAATATTGTCTTAAGGTTAAAAAGTATCATCCGATAAATTTTCTTTTTTTGAAGATCTCGCTTTAACTTAGATCTTTTATAGTCAACAGCTTATAGTATCCTGTATTTAAGGTGGGGGTATACCCGATTTTGAGTGAAATTTTAAGAGGTTTAAGGAAGGGATAGAGGAAAGAAAATTATTTTTGAAACACCAACAGACAGTTGACCCCCACGCAAGAGCACCCCAGGTTGTCAGGGGACTGTTTGGGTTCCATATACTAATTTTTAACTTCAAATTCTAATTTTAAAATCACATTAAATCCTTAATATTTCTTATTTCTCCAAATTTTACTAATCCTTTGAGAAAAACTATCTCTTTCCAAACATCCCCAAAAATCACCAAAGAATTTACAAAACACCGCTTATCATAGCTTTGTGAAATGACCATAGAGTTTCTGGATTGCTTGAAACGCAGACGAGATATTCGCATTAAACCAAGTTTAGCGGTGGAAAAACAGGCTTCAGGTGTACCCCCGCCTTAATGTCATGTGTACAAAATAGGTCCGCAGTGCGTGCATGTGTGGCTTACATATTACACTAGTTCAAGAGATTGCACTCAGATGGTTTTCTAAGGTTTCCATACAAATACCTCATTGTGTAGATATAAAGACGGACGTGTATTATTTTCTTATATATTTTAACTTTATCAATATCAAGTTCAGATGTGATTGGTTTGACTTTTCACTCGGTGAAATGAGTGCAGGCAACAGTCTGTACTGAGGCCCAGTCGTCACATTCCGGCAGACCTGTGCATCCATTCTATCTGGTCTAAATGTCACTGTCTTTAAATCAACGTTAAAGACACACCTTTTCAAGCTAGAATACGATTTGTTTTAATGTTTTTTTTTTAATTTCATCGTTTTAAAATTATGCTAATAGTTTTTAATAGTTCATTTTTTCTACACTTGTAAATCGCTTTAGAATATTTTATAATTTTAGCGCTATTTATTACTATTATTATTATTATTATTATTATCATTATTATTATTGTTATTTATTTTTTATTATTATTACAGGAGAGTTGTTTTATCACAGGTCCACAGTGCTACAAATATTAATTCGCATTCTTTTAGTTTTAAGTGAATACCTAAGTCATCGTGTAGAAGAATGAGCTGGCTGACCTCCCATCCACATAAATGTTCTCGACGTGAAACAGTTACAGAATTTCTGTGAAAAGATGTACATATAGTAATCATTCTGTATTATCCAGTCTTATCGAGGCTCTCCGAATATAACCAGATAGTAATGTAGAGTGTATAATTGTAGAATGCGAGCAGACTAATATAATTGTCACTATAATCACAGTGCTTTTAAGTTTTTGCAGGAAATGAAATTTTAAGAGCCGTAATTAACTATTATTGCAAAATGAAGGGGGTTTTTTAATGGCCGGCATTTCCCTTCTTGAATATGAAACAAAGAGTAGATGACGAACACGATATTTTCCTTTGTATTTTAATATTAGGAACGAATCGTTATTTTGAATTACTTGCTCCTCAGAGAGGACTTTCATTATTCATTAAAAACCATTGTATTTTTTTAAAAGATGTAGATTTTTGTGTTAACATATGAACAAAATATTGTGTCTTATGGTCTTATAGAAACAAATTATAGTAAAAATGGGTTCAATTGGAAAAAATGAACGCGAGGTTCATACTGTGTTACGTCGTGATTGCAAAAAAAAAAAATTATGCCGCACGATCTATTTGCTACGCAAGGCAGAAGGTACAGATTTCTGTAAACTCACAGTGACTCGCAGTATAAAGGAAACGGAGTTATCAGTTTGGAGAGAAAATAACGTATAAGGTAATTTCTTTAACTTCGTGGATGGTTTGACTATTTTTTAATATAGTAATAGAAAGCTAAACGTTGAAGCGAATGTAAACATGGATGGATTCGGAGTGCTGATCAAGCGCCCTTACAATGATGGATAATATGGATTACCATGGCAACCATATGATAAAAAATGTAGGTTTTTTTCCCCTTCTTCGACAAGAACATCGCCTCTTGATAACAATATAAACATGTTCAAGGAACATTTTAAGGAAACATCTTGTATTTGGATTATTATTATTGTCATTTGCCAAAAGTAACGGCGATATGTTCTGTTAGAAGTTGGCGGGAGAAAATTAAATTCGTAAGGCCAGACAGTCATTCTACAAGAACCGTTTAGTCGCTGATCCCGATGCCCCGAAAAACATTAGTATTTGCACAAACAATGAAAAAATTGTTTTCTCTTATAAGTAAATCATCCGAAATGAGTCAATTTATCAACTGTAATGGGTGTATAATTAACCAAAAACCTATATGCGAACACTGGCTTCAAACCGTTCTAATTTCTCGTTAAGAAATGGGCCTTCGCTTTCGTTGTTTAAAATATAACCGACAATTAGACGATGCTTTATGAAGCAACTATGCTAGATACGGAAAGATTTCATTTGTATCCCAGCTGTTTTCCATTAAGGCACTTCAGTAGTTTATTTGTTCGACACATTATAACACTCACCTCATATATTGCGTCGGAAAATGGTGGAAAGGTCTCGTTCTTAGGCCGTCGTTAACCATATAATCTCGTTTTATCTTATTCATACTTAGACATCAAGGGTGTAACATCAGGCGCGACCCACGTATTCAAATTTAAATACGAATTTTCATGATATACCTTCCACAGGAGATGTATTTTAAAAAGGTCTAAAACTGAACGTAATATCCATGCTTACTCGAGCGTTTTTTTGTTTTGTCCAGTACATGCACAACAAAAAAATGTTTGTGGCACCCGGCAACTTCCAATAAATAAATGAAAATGGTGTTTTAACGCCGTCCAATTAGCAACTTAGAACACAAATTGCGGTTTTATGCGTATCTTTATTTCATTTGCATGGTTTATAAAATACAATACTTGCACAGTAGGGTCAGGTGCTCAAAACAGCATGTGTTCGAGTGGCTTAAGTAAACCTACAGACTGTTTTTCTTTTTACATAAGAATAAAATATTTCATTATGGCACCTCCTTCACGCTGTCGACAAAAGCTTTTAAAGGATTATGTGACCCGTGATAGATTTGAATGTAATCTTTAGTCGGGACAAAAAGAAATTATGATCCAGTTAATTAGCCCTGTGGGGAAATTATAGCGTCCACTTGCTTCAAATGAGTTTATAGTTTAATGTGTGAATAATTATGAAGGAGCTGGTATGCAAAAGATTACGTTCATTTGGTCAAGTTTTAAAAGCTCTTTTATTTTAAATAAGTACAAAAATTTCGCAAATGAAAACGCGACCTACACTTCAAATATTAATAACATCCGAATAATCTCCTGAACTTAAAGACGAAAAACATCTGGAGCAGGAGTCCATCACGAAGCAAGTGCACAACTTCAAAGTATGCAAAAAAAGTAATTTGCGGAAATTGTTTTAACAAAATATAACTCTGCAATTTTCTGCTAAACTATATCAATCAGCAGCGAGACACGTGGTCTGGTCTAGCTTGAGTGACAAGTCTGATGCTCGTACCCAGTTCGCTATGGCGTAGGAAACCTTTCCCAGTACCAAAAAGAAATCTGGGTACGAGATCATGATACGTCAGTATAAACAGAAGTCAGCAATTGTAAACCTTGTATATTTTCACAACACTATCGCAGCCTATAATTGCATACGTTTTCTTTTTACTGCTAAACTGAAGTCATTACCTTTCCTCCGTTAGATCGTCGAGTGAGAATAAAATCTCTCGTCAATTCTTCTCCAGATTTCGCACCGAGTTACTTGTAGGAGTTTTCTCTTCGCCTAGCGCCTCGATTACTTTCACCAAAGAAGACGAAGTTGAGTAGTCTAATTATATTAGAAGAGAATATAAAGGATAGCACTGAGCAGTCATAAACCAGAAATTTAAAGTATTTTAAGGTGGAAAATCAAAAGCAGTCCTCCCTTTTAAGAGAAACCTGCGCACAAACATGGTCTATCATCGAATAGTCAACGATGAGAGAACCAATCAGATT
This sequence comes from Meandrina meandrites, assembly GCA_963693305.1. Classification (NCBI taxonomy): domain Eukaryota; kingdom Metazoa; phylum Cnidaria; class Anthozoa; order Scleractinia; family Meandrinidae; genus Meandrina; species Meandrina meandrites. The sequence goes on along the minus strand of OY855916.1, from coordinate 17,086,754 downwards.
CGTAGATTTTAGATAGAACACGATAAGCAGCCATTTACGCGAATTATGACAACATTGAAGTAAGTAGGTAGAGTTCAGTACTCCTTATTTAGTTTTTAAAGGGATATTTTTTCCTTGAAAACAAGAACCTTGGCTTTACTTCGGGCGAGGAAAACTGCGTGCATTCCGTCGATAACCATCATAAGACATTCTCCTGTGCATGTCATCATAATCATCACTGCGTTTATCATTGAATCCCATTCGCAGACTGGGTGTCCTGTGCTGTATGGCATCCCTGTACTGACTGGGATCTGCCTCTTGGTCATGCCTGTAGCCTTCTTCATTTGGAATTCTATCCCTAGGCCACATCTGATCCATTTGGACCTGATGCCTGGGCTCTCTCATCCTCATTTTCTTAAGAGTGAAGTTAAGCTTGGCTGCCTTATCGGACAGTACTGTGCAAGACTTGGTATCCGGTTCGAATCCTTTGGCAGAAACCGTGATCTCATAGGAACCTGGGACAAGTAATCGCCAAAAGTCACCGTCACGTGCTGAGAACACGTCATGGCGACGATTGGCTACAGTTATCCTCGCTCCATCGACGGGCTGATCATCTTCATCCTTTACAAACCCGTGAACACCCGTGTGGACCTAGCAGCAGAAAAAATATCATACAGTATCAACTGATTGGGAAAATTGACATCACAGTCACATACCGCCGCTCCGAAACAATCGGGGTGGGCAAGCCCCCACTCCCCCTCGCCCCTACGCCCTTACTCCCGTCCTCATACCCCGTTTTGCCACGCATCAATCCCTTGGCCTATATTTTGAATTACTCCGGTTACTGATTAAAACATAGCAGCGAAACTAGCGATATTGAGTCTTTTCAGAAGCCCATAGTTGTGGACTTCAGGCCTTTTTCGCAGCCTTTGTTTTACTCGTGAAAAACCCTCCTAATATACCGACCGTTCGCTACGTCTTTACCGCCCGCTATAAACCAAAAGAAAAAGAAATTACAAACTGGAATTTATATTTTATTTCAAACGGACATGGTTGTAACTCCATTGACCAATTTACCTGCTCTATATACTTGAGAAGTGCTTCTTTGTTTTCTCTCCAATACTCTGGCAACTCACTGGCATTAGGAAACTTCTGGCAACCAAGCTCGAGGGTTATATCAAAACAGTTTGAGTGCACATAGTTGTAATCTTGCATTCCCCCTGACACGCTAAACCACTTGGCGCCATTTGTTATCCCGTCTATAAAATGCTCCCGCGGGATTTCTTTACATTTCCAAGGGGCGTTTGCGAGATGCATTGTGGGATGAGCCTCTGAATAGGAACGCGCCAGTTGTCTGAACACGTCATCATCTGGCGTGGCACTGTACACGCTCTGTCCCGAGGGATTGTCATCATACGGGTAATTTGCCACAAGCGCTCCGCTGTGCAAACTCGCGGACAACACGAAGGGAATAGAATTGATCCATTTCATGACAGAGCGTGTTTCTGGTTGAGGAGCTCCGTTAGTACTTGGAAAAAACTGATCAGGAAAATTGCGATTTAGGTCGACGCCGTTAGCGTTAGGTCGACTTGATTTCCACTCGTCGTCGGCAAACGTCGCAGCCATCTCGTATCCATCGGGATTCATACTCGGCATAATGTGTATTCTAGTCGTGTCCACCATCTTGGTGACTCTTGGGTTTACGCCGTAGTTTTTGCACAGATACTTGATTAAGTGAAGTAGCATCTCTCGACCTATCGCTTCATCTCCATGCATGTTAGCAACGTATTTAAACTCCGGTTCCCCGGGCTCGTGTTTTCCTGGGTTATTAGAAATTTCCATAACCCACAGTTTGCGGTTCTGTACCGAAGTGCCAATGTCATACAAGTGAGCTATTTTGCTGTACTTTCTAGAATAGTCCTTCAAGAGCCATGTCATTTCTTCGTAGTTATGATGTCGAAAGCTGATATTCTTCTCAGCAACCTCGTTTTTGGAGTCACTTTCTAACTCCTTTAGCGTAGTCTTGGTAAGTTCTTGGTTGTGCTCCTTTAGGTCATCTCTGGCGACTGCGAGTTTGTGCTTTATGTCTTTGATGGCTTCGATAGTTCCCTCCTTGATCCTAGTGGATTCGGTTTCATGTTTGCTTTCCTTTGAAAGAGATGTTCGTTTACTTTCTTTATCAGGTGGCTTTCCCCAGACGGAAAGTACTAAGCTCTGAAGAACCAAAGAAAGTAGTAAGAGCTTCCAATGCGGCATATTTGAAGTGCTTTCCGTTCGGAGCTTCACTCGAAATGTCTGCTCCTTTCGTTTAACACTATCAATTTTAGAGTTTGTTCATCGCTTCTGACATCACCCAAGGAGTGGTTAATAGTCCACCACACCTTTTAAAATTTTAGTCATGATCTTTGCTTTGTACATCGCATCACGGCTAGCCATTAGCGAGTGATCCATGGTCGCGTTTAGAAGAAACAGCCAAACACTGACACTGTGCTTGCTTGCGCATTGTATTTAGTGACATTCAGACAAAGATATGTCTTCACCGCTTAGTAAAAATATATTTTATTGCTTACAAGAGTATTTTGTGCCGCAAAACAAACAAAAAGAAAACACGTCCGTGATTTGTTTACAAAGAAATTTTAAGTGCACTTAGCAAACCACCTGTTGTGAAGTGACAGGTTAAAAATTTTACCTGCTCAGCATCTTTTAAAGCGAAATTTTGTCGAACGCACATTTTAAACGTGTATTTAGTATTATTATTTTCTTGTAAACGCTTCGAAAAAAATTCCAGCAATTTTAGCATAGAGCAAGTAGTCTTAATTTGTACTAAGTGTGAACGAAAATCAGTTTACGACAAAGCCAGTTTATTTGATTTGTTTGATGAAATACTGTTGTTATCGACGAGAATGTAAGAGCGGTCGTTTCTGGAAATAAAAATACGACAAAACAATTGAAAAAAATTAAGTGCAACTTCTAACTTATTCAGCTGATAGAGCAGATGCTTGTTGCAAATGAGTAAACACTATAAATTGTCTCTACGGCAAGGGATTGTTTATCGCTCAGCCACACCCAAGACAAGGATAAGAGCTAAATAAAGGGATTGAAAAAATGTTCCACGGCCGACTGTCAGTAAACGGACAAATGATCTAATTGTCATTTTAGACTGATTAAATTTCAGAGTGAAAGCTGTTCGACTGCTTTAACAAAATATTTGTCGTTTGGTGGACCGAGAGACGTTAAAATGTATCGCTTCTCGGGTCTTGTAGTATGTAGTTTAATTCTAACTTCGCATTTTGCAAACAGCAATCCGTTACTTAAAAAAGTTTTAGACATGTTTCACGGCGTCAAAGAAAAAGAAACAACCCGCGGCGACACGAGAAAAAGCATCGACATCTTAGACGTGAATGAATTTAAGCACCATGACTACGAAGAAATGACTTGGTTTTTGAAGTACTTTGCGAAGAAGTACTCGGACATTGCCAGACTCTACTCCATAGGGTACAGCGTGCAGAACCGGAAGTTGTGGGTTATGGAGATCTCAGACAACCCTGGTAAACACGAACCAGGCGAGCCGGAAGTCAAGTACATCGGAAACATTCACGGCAATGAAGCATTAGGCCGAGAATTGTTACTCCAACTGATAAAGTACCTTTGCGAGAACTACGAAAATGACCCTAAAATTAAGACCCTTGTTGATACAACTGGTATACATATACTGCCGAGTATGAACCCAGATGGATACGAGATGGCAGCAGTTCGCAGTAAAGGAAACAAACTTGTCGGAAAGAGAAATGCTTACAGAGTCGACTTAAATCGTAACTTCCCGGATCAGTTTTTCCCCAGTACTACAGGCCCACCCCAGTCCGAGGTCAGGGCCGTGATGGAGTGGATCAAAAAGTACCCGTTTGTGCTGTCTGCTAGTCTGCATAGCGGAGCATTGGTCGCACTTTATCCTTACGATGATTCACCTTCAGGTCAGAGTCTATACAGCGCTACTCCTGATGATGATGTTTTTAGACGTTTGGCCAAGACATACTCGCAGGTACCTTGTTTTTACTCCTGATTTTCACGATCACAACAAGAACTCGAAAATTGAAGGGCCTATAGGGCGCAAGTTGCGGGGACCCGCGCGGAACTAACTACCCGGACCCAAAATCTCGGACCCTTTATTTTGCTCCTTGGCTACTAGTTGTAGCTGATTCTGTCACATACAAACAAGTCGTTAAGTTGACTGAAACATCAAAGTATTGTTTGAAAAACTGTAGAAAAACCCAAAAGAGACATACAGTTAAGAAGGGCAAAAACAGTACGTTTGAAGAAAATTGAACAACATTGAAATGGATTACGCCTGATTTCTATAGGTCAAATCCAGGATAACTTGTATGTAATCCTTTTTTAATACTTAGAAATTACTTATTGTTGTAGATAGAAATCATATAAGAAAGCGATTTTCACTGATATTTTAGTCTTCCAAAATCGAAAATTTAGTGATAAACGCCAACACGTATCCGCCATTTTAAATTTTATGACGTCACATGGTAAAAAATACACAAAAATATAAAAAAAAATACAATTTACGTAGAAAAAGTACATGAACAATCTTACAACAATCATAAGGGTGCTGCGGATATTTTTTGCAAAGCCTTGTTTTTCACTTCTTCAAAAATTTATTTTGATTTTTTTTAACTTTAGGCACATCCCGTGATGCATCTGGCTAACCCAAAGTGGAACTGCACGGATCAAAAGGAAGAGCACTTCATAGACGGCATCACGAATGGTGCCAGCTGGTCAAGTCTGTCAGGGGGCATGCAGGACTATAACTATGTTCACTCTAACTGTTTTGAAATAACACTGGAACTCGGCTGCGATAGATTTCCCAAAAGTAGCGACTTAGAGAAGTACTGGTTTGATAACAAAAAGGCTCTCATCGAGTTTACACAGCAGGTAGGAAAGTGTTTTTTTTGTTTTACTTTTTTATATAGTGGTTTTCAATTGAGTGTGGGTGGTAATCCGGAATTGATTTGGTTTTGCTTCACGAAGCTCTGTGGTTGGTTAAAAACTCGCGCCAACTACTCAACCAATCAGATGAGTTTCCTCGACCTTCCTCATTCTGTAAGAAACCCACTTACGATCAAATGTTCTTTATATCTTAAATGAAAATCTTATGAAAAATGTTACCTCTTTGATCAACTGGGTTTCATGCAGACATCCATTACCAAATAATGAAAAACGAAAAAAAAACTAACGTCATTTGACTTGTGTCTAAGGTGCATTATGGCGTCAGTGGATTTGTGAAAAACACCCAAGGTGAGCCTCTCTCCGATGCGACCATTAGCGTCGCAGATCGTCGTCATGACGTCACAACATCAAAAGATGGAGATTACTGGCGGCTGCTCGTGCCAGGTTCCTACGAAATCACGGCCAGGGCAAAAGGCTTCCAACCTCAAACACATCTGGTGGAATTGAGCGCTTCTGAAGGAAAAGTAGTTAATTTTACGTTGAAGCCGCGTCAGGAAGATGGGACGAAACTGTCACTTATTGCAGGCGAAGACGAATTGTTAGACCGAGTTATGGTAAGCTTTTTACGTTCAGATGTGTATATTGCTTATTGGATGTCAACCCTTATTAGCATGACACAGTGGCCGACTATAAGAATACTCGCAATCTGATTGGCCACAAAGGCACCTACTATCGATCAATAGCTGGCTCTCAGACGCGTACGGTACTGAGGCTGGTATTAAGATTAAAAAGTATTAAACAATGCCATCAATAAATCAGCGCTATCGATATTGCACGTTGAATAGAACCGCCACTGAGTTACGCTAAAATCATTAGGCTGCTCGCCCTCGATTTCCAGCTATCAGGGCTTCTCCCCTCGCCCCTTAAGGTGAAGTTAAGTCTGCATACGAACTTAGTCGCCCACCAGGCCAGGGCTTACCCCCGGTTTCAGTGCATGAAGCGACTAGGAATATTTCTACTCCTTCCTGGATGGGATGCTAGTCCATCGCAGGGTTACCCTCAGCAGTAAATTCGCCGGTACGTATTTATACACCTGGGTGGAGAGAAGCACTGTGAGAGCAAAGTGTCTTGCCCAAGAACACAATGCAGTGACCCGACCAGGGCTTGAACCCGGTCCGGAGTAGAGCGTACTAACCATTAGGCCACCGCGTCTCCCACCCTCGCTCCTCTCCTCCTCCTAATTTTTTTACTGAAGCTTACAGTATTTATCACTATGACACAGACTGGAAGCTATGTGACGGATGAGACGGCTGATCCACGGGAACACATTATACTAGCAAGTCATAATGACAGAGAAGAACAATCATCCAATAAACACATCCTGCACCCCGGGCTCAACGACAGGTATGTTATCTTTTAAAATTCCGGACATAGATAATTGCACTCGGAAAGCAGGTGTGAGTGGATCGCGAATTTGTAGGCTTCGAGATCTTACTGTGCCCGCAGTTTTGGTCTCGAAATTGCTCAGCAACTAATCGTGCGATGATGATGACGTGATAACTTACGGAGTGCTCTCGAGCGCTCGCGCTATTCTTGATTGGATAACAAAAGTCCGAAACTTTACGAGAGCTTCAGTCGGATTCATTTCTGGTCAGGAGTCATGTGGTTTGAGTTTGTTGTAGGTTCACTTGAAAGTGAATGTAATGAATTATGATGCGGCCAGAGGAATGCCCGAATAACTATCGGTACAGTCGAACCTTCAACTGTTATAAGGGCTTATTTGTGATGCCTTTTCTTCTTTCTTGTTTTCAAGAACAAGGTTGTCGCTGGAGAATGAGTTGCTTCATGAAGAAACTGCGCGGGGGAGTGCATCGAGCGAGGAAAACAAAACAGACGATTCATCCGGGGAAGGAGGAGGGAGTGGCGATGAAAACTCTTCACAGGTCAAGCAGGAACCAGACAGACCTGTCAGTATCCATAAACCAGTTAAACCAGTCAAACCTGCCAGTATCCAGACACCAGCTAAACTCAGCAGTAACAGAACTTCACCTGGGGTTAACACCAAACTGCCCAAACGGAACAGTGTTCCAAGTCAAAAGAAGCCGGTACCTGCAGAAACCAAGAAAGATGCACCAGCTAAGGTAGCTGTGACAGACAAACGCTTTTCGAAGCTGATTGGCTCAAACGTGGCGTGCCGTTTGGTCGGAAAGAAGGGCTTGAAAAACGGGAACCTTAGATGGGTTGGTCACTTGCCCCACATGCCATTAGATGACGTGCATCTCATTGCAGGTGTGGAGTTGTTAGCGGATGATAAACTAGGAACTGACGGGACATACCGTGGAGTAAGATACTTTAAGAGCTCTCCGAAGCGAGGTTACTTCTTCAGGCTGAAGGACTGCAAAGCTATTAAACATTAGGGGTCATAAGTGGTAAGCTAGAACTTGTTAGCACACAAGCGTCACGCAACAGCTAGAAAGGCGAACTGAAGTCTAATACCGTGACAGCTAATCATAGATGGCACACTTTGAGACATTTTAAGCTCCCTACGAGGATTGGTCGTAATCCGTCTCAATCTCCCCTTATCATAACCATCCTTGTTGCTTTGTGGCTTATTGTTACCTCTGTTATTCTACATTGGTTAATTATTTTTTTGAGATTTTCTTCAGTATGAAGGTAATTTTGTATAGCAAAATGTGGCTTTAATATCGTGACAAGGCTCTTTGAACAATAATTCTCAACTCCAGGTAAAAACGCAGAAAAAGAAAACAGAGCAGCTGATGTCTATAAAATTATAACGATGAGCTTGCCAGCAAGAGCCGAACCCAGTAGTTGTTTTATACGTTTAAAATGCCTATTCATCATTTAGGGCTAACTTTACAGCGTTTTGTAACTTCTCTTTCTTTGCGGATAGCAGAGTGATCAGCTGAATGATTATATCAGAGTCATGTAATTTCTTCCCCGCTGCCGCTAATGATCAGACGACGCGTGGCACGCACGTGTGACACTAAGTCTAGAAGACCAAATCTTAAAGTCACGTGACGTCAGCGTGAATTGGCTGAAATAGCATGCTCTGCTCCAACCCAGCAGTTCCGGTCCTGTACCCCCCACCCCAACTCCAGGGTTGCCGGTGCCCCCCGTTTCAAAGCTTGGGACAGGTCTGTCTCTTCGCAAATGAATTTACATTTTAACTGAGCATCTCACTTTTATCCATACAGATCCGTTTTGTTCATTAGCCGGTATGTCTCTCGTTGTGTGAACTATCTTGTTGCTAAATATGTAAAGGAAACGCCCAACTCCAATTAGGCTGAAATAAAAAAATAAACTTTCTTTTGCGCAGGATTTGGGCATTCACGTTGCATTGTACGAAATGCACCAGATGTATAAAGGACGCACAGAGCTATTTTTCTGCTCATAAAACATTTTGTTTAATAGAGACGTTCATGTTGCTGTTGTGGTTTGCTTGTATACCTGGATTCTATGTACAAAAGTACAAGAATAAAATATCGACAAAAGTAATAAAAAGTTTACAAGTAAATCAATATTATCCGCTTTTCTTTGTGCCATTATTAAGGTGGGACGTACTCTGAATTTGAGTGAAATTTTATGAGGTTTAAAGAAGGATAGAAAACACAGCCCCTCACGCAGGGGACCCCACAGGGTGTTACTGATGACGAGAGGAAGGGAACTTCATTTTTAAAGCGTAATTCGGTTGCAACGATGAGGAGAGTTTGCTCTTTCTTCCTGCAGTATCTGTGCAAAAATACGCACGAATGCGAACGGTTTCCCAACAGCGTCGAATCTCGAAGAATTCGTCTAAAGTTCGAATAACAGATTTTTATAAAGTTTAATATGATGTGTTTTATATCCTTTTGATATTTTCACGCAAGGCCTCTCTGGCGGCTCACTGTTTGGGAGATGTTGGCTAACGGCTGAACCGAAGTCAAAATAAGTAAACAACTCGCTGGCGTTAAAAAAATCGTGTAATTTTTTTTTATATATATAAAATATTCAGTTCTATTGGCTTTATTTCTGTTTGATGAAAACGGGACTTGCAAACGTGGCTTTGGAGGATTACCTTCCAGTTAAACTGGACTACATTGCATCACGTGACGTATTTTGACCAATCACTCTCGAGTATATGATGGGTCGTAACGAATGATATCAGGGTAGCGACTACATATTCTAGTAGCTGGATGAAACCAAATTTAGGTTTGTTTATAACAAGTCTTTTAAAAAGTAACAAGACAAATAAATAACGGTTCTCTTGTTCACAAATTGCCTTGGGTTTTTGGAAGGGGTCCGGCAGAGTTTTTTTGGCTGTAGAATCACAGTCGTTAGAAGAAATGTGTGACTACCAAAATAATGGTTGCAAAAGAGATGAGATTTTTTTCTTTGGGGGAGGGGGAGGTTAAGGGTGACAAATTGCAGTGCTACCAGAAAAGTCTGCGCTATGACAAGAGGCTAAAGCTTTATTTACATTCCTTTATTCTTTCACGGAAAAAAAACAACAATCTGTCCAGCTTAAATCGAAGATTTCTAACCGGAGAGTCGGAGGCATAGCTTACATTAATTTCATTATTTACAAGCAATAACTTCACAGCCACCAAACAAATTCATTAACTCTTTTCTTGGTCTTAGCACGCGACCAAAAAGAAAACACTTAAGTAGATCCAGACTGCTCGACCGCGATGTGTTTCTAACGTGATGTTTCGTGACAAGCCACTGATTGTTTGTCACGCAATGATGCAGAAGCGTCACGTGCCGAAAGACCCCATCGCTGCAGGGATCCCCATTTAAACGTTCCTTAAAACAGGAACAAACTCAACATCGTCAACGACTGGCTCTATTTAACCGTAATTTTTACAACTCGACGCTGTTTATTTTAGAAGTCATATTTCCATGCTGTGTGTGTCAGTGGCTTTACACTTTATGAAGGGTTGTCACGGGAGAAGACAACGACCTTTGTCTCTCCGCGTCAATTAACAAGTCAAAATTTTCCACAGTCGTTTCCACATATCCAACAATTCCGCGAACTGAACCTCTTAGCGGGCTTACAATCTGCGTACCTGAAATAAGAAAAATGTGCAATCAGTGACAGGTACCTAAAACAATAATCTTACCTTAAAGGGGCACTGTCACGGGGATTTTTACGTTTTGGGGTGAAATGTGCTAAAAACTTAAACTTAACTTAAACTTAAACTTACCAAGGTTGTCAAATGGGAGGCCAAGATGTTTCTTTATTGTGGGTGTTTGATTTTCTGAGCTCAGCGATTCACATGAAGTCTGATCGCTGCACACACTAAAATCTGCGCTAAATCGCATTTCATCCCCTAATGAACACGCGGATTTAGTCCTTCTAAGAGACGAACTGTTATTTGCTGGTCTCTGGACCTCGGGAGTGTGTGACACAGTTCTTTTCAGAGTCTCTTTCACGGGCATACACTCGCGTGACCAATTAAGCGCTCCAGCCGAGCGAAGTCCATTGATGCGTGGTACTACACGTAATACTTTCGGTGTTGACTGCGCAGAATTTACCGTGACCTTCGAGCCACGGACGCTAGGATCTCGAGATTGCGTGACAGTGATTGCGCGGGATCCGAGACTTGGTGATCTGGACCCAGACCGATATGACATTCTCGTGGAAAGTTCATCCATAGATTCATTGACTTCTATTCCCTGGCTTCCACTCAGCTGATAATCGCTAGGTTCAATGGATACAGTAGGCATCTGAGCTCGGTCGTCTTCGTAAACCATGTTGCTATGGTAATGCAAATTATTCGTGCTAGCTTTTTCCACAACCACATCCGGGACACTGCTCACTTTTCGTAACGGCATTTGAAGCACCTAAAACATGGAACAGGTGATTATATTAAGACTGAAGAGATGATTACTACTTTTAACTTTATTGCGGTTTAGGGCAAGTTTATTTTTTACTTGCTCCAGCTTGCCCGAACTCTGAATATCTTTAAATACTTGACATCCTTTCTTAAAGCCTTTCTTAACCTTTCTTCGGTAATTTGCTATCCTGGTAGCGGGTGCTAGGGGGCGCGAGGAGCGGGTGCGAGAAATGTTTATCAAGTTCCCACGCGCGTCCGAAACTCGCGTGTCCCACACACGCTAGTTTCTGACAAAGGATTCCTGGAAGGAATTCGGCGACAAAACAACAACAACAACAACAACAGAAGCTCTGGCAAAAAGACTGACTCACGTGTGATAGAGCGGTATTACTTCTGGCCCTCATAGCATCAAGCTGCACCTTGCTGGCTGAAGACAGCCGCCTGCGGTCGTATGAGTCCGTGTATAGCGATTTAGATTTCTGAAGACTGCGTAGATTACAGGTCAACAGAGCCCACCAACACTCGCGTACCTTCTTTTGAATCACACAGTAAAACACAAAGATTGCAAAGCCTTGAAGACTGTTGAAGATAGCGAAGAGGTACTGGAACACGAGGCGAGCTTCACTTACGGCAAAGAAACCAAACATCCATGTGATGCCGACCAGAATGAGAATTCCAAACGCTCTTTTGATTTTAAGCAGCCCTTCAGTGCCACGGTCAGGATCGGCGGCGTTTGGCGGACGCGTCGCCAGTTTGTACATAATTAACGAGAACGTAGCCGTGTTGATGAGAATGACTAGCAACACAGGGGCCATGAATGCCGCAAAGAAGGCTATGTCTCCAATACGACAACTGCAAAACAAACCAAACTGTGTTAATTCACGTTAACTAACACTGTGTATATTCACTATGCGCGCGTCTTAACAGAAGGTCCCTTAGTGCCAGTTTGAACCCCCTAATCTTCTTTTATAACAATTCACATGGCAAGCAAACCAGAACAGTAACCATTAATAGTGCAATATGGAATCAGTATGTAACCACGAGAAAATGTCTTGAGGAATTCCTTAAAGCTCACGATGATGATGATGATGATCATGATGATAATAGACTGACAATATTCCGTTTCTTCAACTTTCCCCCACAAACCAATCAAAACTAGAAGCAATACATACAGCCGGCACAAAGCGCGGGAAAACGTGCGCGAGGAAGTCGCGACTGGTTTTGGTTTTACTTCTGATTGATTGAGAAAGTGGCGCGAGTTTTTTAAAGCAATCACTGAGCGTAGAAGTGCATTACACTTACTAGTGCTTTCCGCCATAGCTGCTTTTATCAACAGCAAGAGTGATGATTACAACGATAAATGGAATCCCTGAAAGAAACAAAATAACAGCGATACCAGATTAGCTTTAAATTCGTTCCTCAATCTTTGTTTTGTGTCAAGGCTTAAAAGATAGTAATAGTAGCTCTCTAGTGGTTTATTTACTTACTACAGATAAATGGCATGTACAAATGACTTACCCCACCCCATTGCGGCACATTTCCACATGACGTAATCCCCATAGTCTCGGAACACTTTGACAAATGCTTGATACATGAAGTACGCCTCGATCAACATCCACAGAAACGCGACAAGTAAGAAATAATGAACGAGTGCTGCTACGATCCGGCACGCGTTTTCGGACACCCCGCCCCTCTCCACCCCTCCGACAAACACAATCAGCACACATAGAAGAGAGGCACACAGGTGTAGCAGAATCTTAGCTGCAATCTGGTCCTTTCGAAGCTTCCTGTGATTGTGCAAAGAAAACAAAGCACTGTTAGAACAAAATGCAAACAAATTGATCTGAATATAAAGTAAAACTCCATTTTACATAAGATATTTCGCATTGGGCTTCATTTTCAAACTGGGACCACTCATTTCAAGAGGCTAAAATCAATTATATTAAAACGCTTATAAGCAGGATTATATATTATCATGAAATTAGTATTGAAAACGTAGGTGTTTGGCTAACAAACTTTGAGCTCTCATTTGAATGATCAGATAGGGTCTAGAATAACTTTGTAATGCATAATAAACAGTACCACACGAACGTACTGCTCAATAGCTTTCATTTAAATGGTCACACACTAGGGGTTTCATCCACAGACGGAAAAGTTAAAACCACTTTGTAAATACTGCTCGATAATTTCATTTAAATGGTTACAAACTAGGGTTCCATCTACAGACATCACAGTCAGATCGACTGAACGAAACAAAAAAAAAAGTTCACAGAGAGCCTTACTTGAAAAATCCAAAAGTGAAAATGGTCAGCGACAATCCCAAAATAGACAATGCGCAGCCAATATAGCTGATGAGTGACAGAATCATAGAGTGTTTACCACACGCCTTGGTCGACGGACCATCCACATCCTGAAAACAGTAACAAAGGTTGCTATGTCAAGGGGTACTTGAAATACGTTTAGGAACGATACAGCAATTTAAAGAGAAAACGATCGATTAAGTTATCAGTTTCAAAAGGAACTAATGCGTCGAAGGCAAGTAAAACCCCAGGGGGCTAACGCGCGAAACAACAGCTTTTGCAAATTCGCTAAGACGGTTAATTTAACTTTTTTTCTATTACCTTTCAGTTAATTCAACAAAACCATTGGCTGATGGGCTGGCTTCTTTTCTTTTATCCTAGTTAATTTTTTTGATTTTTTTTCTTCTTCCAATGTAACTATTTTTACTTGAGTACAATCGAAGATTGTTGTTGTTGTTGTTGTAAAGGAAGATAATCGAAGAACCAGCAGGTTTTACACTGCTACGCGCCGCATGCGAGAAGTGAGAGAGGCGGAGTTGACAATTGTCGCGGAACGAACGTGGAACTTGACAAATCCGCCTCTCACAGTTTTTGCACTTTTATTGGCCAGTTCGAGGAGGCGCAGTGGCCTAATGGTTTGTGCGCTGGACTCCAGATCGAACAGTCTGGGTTCGAGCCCTAGTCGGGGCACTGCGTTGTGTTCTTGGGCAAGACACTTTACTCTCATAGTGCCATCGCAGGGTTACCCCCCAGCAGTAAATTCGCCGGTACCCATTTATACACCTGGGTGGAGAGAGGCAACAACTGGGGCCAGATGTATAAATGGGTACCGGCGAATTTACTGCTGGGGGGTAACCCTGCGATGGACTAGCATCCCATTCAGGGGGGAGTAGAAATACTCCTAGTCGCTTCATGCAACGGAAACCGGGATAAGCTCCGGCCTGATGGGCCACTAGGCTCGTATGCAGACTTTACCTTTACCTTATTGGCCAGTTCAGACGAAAAACAGTAGGAAGTTATGAAAAAAAGATGTCAAAAAGTTGTCAAAACGCAGCGCTGTAACTGGAATTATAAGAAGAATTTTGTTGCTGTTGTTTGTTTGCTTTATTTTTGTCAGGATCACAATACGTAGAAGAACATGGCACATGCCCTATGCTGCACAGGGAAGACGTGTGTGGTTGGCGGGGTGGAGAAGATAAGTCAGTCAGTACGTCAATAGATACTTACCACTAAGGCTGCAAAGTTGGTCATGTGATCACATTCGCAAATGATCGTGTCATTAACTATGCCGCGAAGAATACATCCCTCAGTGGACCAACCACCTGGAATTGAAAACAAAACAACATTACGCAGGCATATAAGAGTATGGTACTTTGTAAGAACAGAACAGATTTTGAAGTTGTCAGTTACAGAGTGGTGTGCTTTACAAAATGTATATTTTCTCCCAGACTATAACGACTTTAAAACTAAAACCATTTCCAAGTTATCGTGTTGTTCCAGAAAATATCCATAGCCCTTCCATAGAAGGTTTTTTAGTCTGAATCCCCCACCCCTTTTAAAATTTTGGTTTTTGAGTCCCCCCCCCCCCCCCCCCTCGGAATTTCCATTGAGTTTCCATGGGGTGGGTATGGATACTTTCTGGATCTGCACATTCCAATGACACAATGTGATTGCACGAGGCAGTCGTTGTGCCACATTGCTCACCACTAGAGTTCTAAGTAGCTCAGTGGTTAGAGCATGCGACTAGTGAACGGAAGGTTGTGGGTTCAATTCCCATCTTTGAACTCAGAAATTTTTTTCTGTGTCCTTCTCTCCACACAAGCATGCCATTATCATTCCAACAGATCTTGAGCTAAAGACGATTCTTGTATTTTGCATAAGTTAGCAACAGAAAGACCAAACTTACGTTTTTCGAAATCCCACCACACACACCTTGTACTGTTTTCGACGATCTGTTCATGAAAGCAAAACACAAGTCACTGAGGCGTTCATGGGAAGTTTTGTTCAAAAACAGCGGGTCTTAAAGGGACACTGTCACGGCTGATCATAGAAATTTCTATGTTCTGATTTCCTCAATATATTGCCAAATACCACCAAATACACGAATAAATTTGATAAAGAGATCCCACAAAACAAGATAGAACAGTTATTGTGAGGAAGAAGTACAGGATTGCAACGATGGAAGTGGATTGTGTTTGATTTTTGGACAGCATGCCCAGAAATCAAAGCTGCCATTCTGGTGAAATTTGGAACCGTTCATTAGTCACTTTTTCCTCTTAGTTGATATTTCTTTGCTTTTACCAGTTTTAGCATTTTTCTCTTCCTATTGCAACACAATAAAGCGCAATTATAGCAAGCTACAGGCCATTTTTATAAAATATGATATTTCAGGCATGAAAGTGTCCCTTTAACCTAACATGTAACGCTATTTTACTCGTTTCACTTTACACTTACTCTTTAGTAGTCGCAACAGAATCTATAGGTATTAACTGCACCTTCTAAAACAACCACAACTCACTTCTAACTTATTCACACTTTGTAACTCACCTGGTCTCGAGGCATTTTGAACTTGATAATAACGGGTGTGGTCAGATTCGCCACGTGCTTTTTCCTCAAACTTGCAGCGAGCACCGGACTACTCTCGGTCACTATATCGCCTGTAGAGTTCTCCATTGTATAACGTGAACTAGGTGACGAGCGTTCCATCTTTTCGGTAGTAAAGCTATCTTCACATACCTCCGTTTTGCGATAATCAGGCGCAAAAAGAACGCTTGTTCGATAGTAAACAACGGTCAACGTGGCATTGTCGGTTGTGTTTAGAACCGACGCGGGCAGGGTCACACTAGCTTCGTTCTCCAAGTTTTCTCCGCTTGTCGAGTTTCCGGTCGTGTTAAAAGCGATCTTGTCCTCGGTCGTTTGAACTGACAGGTGAATTCCACTGCTGGTGTGTTTAATTAACTGTGTGTGAACAGCAATGTTTGAGGTACTTTTAGTGAACTTTCCGCCCTTGTCGATATACTCATCAAGTATCTTGACAAATCTAGAAACGGACGACAAGGAATTAGGGAAATAAGAAACGTTTTTAGAAAGAGTTTAGTTTGCTTTTGAAAATACTTAACACTTTTTCTTAAAGTGAAAGAGTAAGATTAGAAGCAAAATTCCAAGGTCCTTTTACAGAAAACTGTAAAACAAACAGTAACATGTTAAATTCCTGCTCAATAGTTTTCATTTGAATGGTCACACCCTTGGGTTTTCATACAGACTTTACAGTAAAGACAAGTTTAGGAAGCATAATAAACAGTATCACATGAAAGTACTGTTCAACAGCTTTCATTTGAATGGTCACACACTAGGGTTTCATCCACAGACTTTAAAGTTAGAACCACCTTGAACAGTAACACATGAAAGTACTGCTCAATAGCTTTTACTTGAATGGTCACACACCGGGGTTTTTATCCACAGACTTGAATGTGTCAAGGTTTGATTTTAAATGTGAAATAACTGAACTGAAATTGCTTCCTGCCTCCACAAGCTTAACTCCTTCATATGTGCGTTTTTTTAATACTTACTTAGCAGATGTGTTGTACTTTTTTTGCGTTTTTTGTAACACATCAGTCTTAGCATCCATCACGTGACTAATAGTGTCCAACACGTGATCACCCACATCAGCTGAGGTCGTGTTTGTCTTGACGACATTGTTAAGAATGTTTGCTGTAATGGAGATGTCCTTTTCCAACAACTCCGAAGACTTTGATGTAATATTTTTGACTTCTTTCATAACTTTAAGCGCGTTGGTATTCGTTACTGGGACCTGAAAAAGATGAACAACAAGGGAAACTTAATTGTTGAGTCAGATCAGTCCTGCTTTTGCATGACGCGCACGACGAAAGTCGACGAACGTCTCCGCAAGAGAAAACGTGTTCGTGTTTTATTGTGTCATTTACTTACCCTGTTAAGTTTCTCCAGAGCACGTGTTATTTGCGATCCTTGACTTGTTTCTTCTACAAAAAAAGTTGATAATAACATTTATTAAAAGCAATAACAAGGCAAACGAGTTCTACAGACCTATCCAAATTCCTTCCACTGAGCCCCTCTCGGCTTAATAATAACGCAATATGTAATGGCTTAAAAGCTTAACTGTAATAGAGAATAACGTTTTAAGAAATTCTTAATTAAAACTTTGCCGAAAAAGGCTTTGAGACTCGTTAATGGTTAGGCTTACTTCAGGTACATAACAAAGCTAAGGAAAGTTCTGTCATACTCCAGTGGGCCATAAAAGCTGTATCATGCACCACAGGAATTTATTTCGTATTATGACGTTTTAGAAGAGGTTTTAAACAAAAAGGGAAGACAACATAGAGCTCTTTCTGAGGTGCATTACGTTTGAGGTGAAGTTCCACGTGTCCAAAAAAGTCCAACATTTTGTTAAGTACAATGTTGACTTGAAAACGAAAAACAACAACAACAACAAATATTTAACCAAACTAAGGAATCTGTATTTATTCGGGAAAGGATATTATTTAGTGAAACGTTAATATTAATTATATATTAATTATAATACCTGTTGAATAGGTGAGATTGCTGCTGTAGGGCCCAGGCCCCATCATGGTGTAAGCCCGTACGCCAACGTAATACTGTTGATTAGTTTCCAGGCCACTAATGTCCTTTGACAGTGTCTTCTCTCCATTCACGTATGTTTCCTTATCGCCATTCGGTTTGTAGAGAACGACCTCGTAATTGGTGATTTTTCCGTTACTGTCTTTCGCACTGGGAATGTACCAAGACACTCTGATGGTGTTTTTACCACGTGGTATTATCACGACATCACGGGGAGGACCGCTCGGGGCTACACAAAAGGAAAAAAGCAAATATTGATCTTTACTTTTGATTTCAGTTTTTTTAACTTTTCAGTAAGGCTTTCTGCCGTTCATGTTTTCTGTAACTCCAGTTTTGACGTCGACTAATTTGAAACTTAAAAATTTCAAATTTAACAATTAATTTCGGGTTCGAAAGTCACGCAACGCACCAAGCGTTGCTTGACGAGCACAATCTAGCCATCCACGAACTAACCTGCTTGTTCCGTCGCAAACGGATGTGGTACACTATACGGTCCCTCGTCGCCATCTTGGTAATACGACGCTACCTCCATCAAGTACGTTGTGTAAGGATGTAAGCCGTCTAGCATGATCACCGTATCATGGCCGCTGCCGGTCTTATTTCGTAACACTGATACCCAGTCCGAGTGGGGTGAGCGCGGTTTGTAGCGCACGATATACTTTGCTGTCTCGGAAGGAGTCGGATCTGTGACTCGAAGCTGCGCGGTCCTGGACTGGACTTGAGTGATAACCATGACAGGGCGGGGAGCTGGGAACGAAATAATAGAGAGATTAAGCATGATGTTTTACGGAAAACGCGAGCTTGCCTTTCACTTTGTTACCTTTCTATTGAATTTTAAAATAAATCCCTCAGAAAAAAAAACAGGGGAAAAATCACACATTCACGCCGTTTATATAAACGGCAAACGGCAGAAGTGGAATTTTTGCCGTTCGCGGGAAAAACAAACCTCATGCTTAATCGCTCTAATGTTTTATTACGACAGTTAACATAAATCACGCAATGTGCGAATAAAATCTCCTGTAACTCTCACGAAAATTTAGGTAGGCTGAAATTTGATAAGTGGAGCTGAAAATTGAGATGATGAGTGAGAGAGTGAATTGAAATGGCGGCCAAACAAAGGAGGTGTCTGACCTCTAATCTAACCCACGTTTTCGATTAGGCTCCGGCTAAGGGTCTCTTATAAGAGTGAAGAAAAAGAACATAGGAGCACCAAGACATACCGTGTACAAGAAGGTGAATATTCCGCGTCGAGTTGATAGAAAGTGAAGGATACCAGGCAGTACAGGACAGGATCGAGCCTCGGTCTCTATACTTGACACGTTTTAGAGTCAACACACTTCTTACGCTGCCGTTTCCATATTGCGTGCGATGGAAAATGGACAGAGGCGGGTCAGGAATCCGGAGTCCGCTCTTATACCACTCCACGTGTACCCCAGGCTGACCGGAAACTATACACGTCAAGTTGACGGAGCTGGTGCGGTTGAGTTCCACCGTTTCACTGGGAGGACTCACTTCCGGTACGCTTCCTACAAGAAAATAGAACGTCAGGCACCTGAATAATTTCACTTACGGTCCCGGGCTCGAAGTCGAACCATTACGATGTTCTGCTAGTTTAAGTTGCAGGCTACAGCTTAGGGAAGACTTATGTTAACCTAATACTTAGTGCGATAGTCTCCGGATCGAGCGGTCATGTCCGGGTTCGATCCTTGGCCGGGGAATTGTGTTGTTCTAGGGTAAGACCCTCTACTCTCACAGTGGGTGTGGGTATCACCGATTTGTTAGGGAAACCTTGGCAAATGCTGGGTAGTAAGCTGCGATGGACTACCATCCTATCCGGAGGGGGGCAGATATGTCCAGGATTGAACGCTAATGAGATGCACGCTCTTTATAATAAGCATCACAAAGTGTCTTCACTGATAAAAGTTCACCTAAACACACATAATTTTGTCAAATATGACGTAGTATGAAAATGGTCAATAACCCAGTCATACATGAAGTACTTGCTAAACAATACCCGCGTTCAATCCTGGACATAAGTGAAGAAAAGAGGAAATGGTGTCAGCTTGTGGTAGCACAATTATTGTCTTCCTCTATTGTTTTATAATGGCTCACTTATCCTGGATTAGCTTCACAGTTCTGAACAAACGAGCCTTGGCGCTAACTCACTTTCTGGAGCTCAGGGGAGCGTATGACTTCTGCTTAACATGAACATGAAGTTGTTAAGAAACTCGTCGTGCATATGACATTGTGACGGAAACAATGAACTTAATCTCATTGTCTACACACAGGAGCCCTGAGGTGATCAAAACAGCCTTGTCCTAAAGTGCATTATGACCGCAAATGGGAAAATAGGTTGACAAGGTAAGACGGACTACCGGACTACCGGAAATCCCTTACTGACACTTCCAGGGGGTCTTGGGGGGGGGGGGGGGGGGGCATTCACTGAAAGGGGGGCATGAACACATTCAAAGGAGCACTTATAGGAGAGAGGAAGACGTTTGAAAGAGGGCACTAAACTGCACGCATCTTGTTAGTCATTTTATTGTATGGTATCGCTGCATTTTGTCTGACTCTCCTTTACAAAATGACGAGTAAAACGGAACAGCGATACTACACAATGAAATGTCTGATATGACATTAGTCTGTAAACTGGTTCTCTAGTTGGGTATCGGGCTTCTCGCTCCGCTCTAGGCTGAGTTACCAGCCGCTGTTCGAGGAATGAGCCCGCGCTCTTCGCCGAAGTCTCTTATGACCGGACTCGAGAAAGCGGTCGAAATCGAGCCTAGCTCCGCTCGCCCATTTTACTTCCGTTCTATACCCCACTAGAGAACCTGTTCAAAGCCTAATATGAGATTTATTATCCAACATCTTCTGTTTCCCGAAATCCGGAATTACGATCGTATTTTTGCGTTGCGCGCACTGGAGGACAAAGAGGACTACGAACAACCGGTAAACCGGTTAGCGCGTTATTTTCACTCTGAGTCGAGTTGGATAATAAAACTCTTTATTATAAATTGCGATTACTTTTACAATATTTTCCTGCGTGGATTTAACTATTTCACTGTTAAATAATATTCACAGTTTCCTTAATTTAACGCATTTATCTCATTTTGCATATTGCCAATGATCAGCGCACAAAATCAGAGAAAGATCTCTTTGTCAGCATTACATGAGGCGATAATACTTGTGTAGCGATAAAAAAAGCAAAGATTTCAAAAGCAGTAAGTGATATTTTTTTAAACAAATGACGAAACTTCTAAATTGAACTTTTAAAAGGCAAACAGAAAAATGTGAAACTTCTTAACACAAGAAATCAAGAACGGAACTAGAGCGAAAGTGCAATTTGCGGGTTGACATGTTTACTCCGCGCTATTTATCTCGGTTTTTGTCGTGAGATTTTCTTGATTTAACTTTGTAAGTGCTTATGAGTTAACCGATTATTTTACCTTTTACATGGATATAGAGCCCTTGCATGTTGTAACTGCCTTAACTTAAACTAATCTCGGATGTAAAATACTTAAAACTGAGAAGAACATGTCTCTCTTCACTCGTTCAATTCTTTCCCGCCGACGTCTTCCAGATTCGTCCTCAAGATTCCATTCTGATGACGCACCCTACGTAGCTCTATATCGTGTCTGTGATTGGCTGTTATTTCCGCGCGAAAATTCAAAACCTAGCAACAGCCAATCAGAGACGCTGCACGGATCTGTGTATAGCTACGTCATCATAATGGCATATTTTGACGTCCGCGAAACTTGAACGTTTCCTGAGCGGGAAAGAATTTGAAATCCGAAAGGAAACGACACTTTGTTCAAGCTTACTTAAAAGTTCCGTCATTTCTTTAAAAAAGACTAGGTACATTATAACGCATCTCAAACTCATTAATAATTTATCCAGTTAAGGAAATCAAAACCGTGACGGTGGTTTGGAAATCTGATCTAAATTAGCATAGATTTTTACGATTTCATGTCTCCTTCTTTCACCGTAGTTTTAGTCTCGATTGAGAAGATATATCAAACACTCGTGAGAGTGTTTCATCACATTTCCCTCGAAGTTCGTCAAAAATACTCCACTGCGCGTCGTATTTTCAACTCTCTTCTCGGTGTCTGGAAATGTGATGAAACACTCTCTATCGCGTTTGATATATTACTTTCCACTTTCGAGCACTTGACTGCTCCCTTAACTGGTGGCGTCCAGGAATATATCTTTACCTTTGGTCGGAAGGCATTCATAGATCTCTACCCGCATACAGATGTAGCCATTTGGGTTCCATGCTATAGGGTTGAAGCGAATGTATCGCGCAAATATCCTGTGTGAAAACACTTTCTTTATTGCTGTGTCGTTATCCCAGTTACCTTGGAATATCTAAAAACAACACAAATTCTATGTTTACTGAATCTTCTTATTGACAACTTACCGTATTTCGATCATCCATATGATTATACAGTCGAACCCCTATTAAACGGCCACCCCCCATTAAACGGCCAGTTATCCAAGTCCCAAAACTATTGTCAGTATGATACTGTAAATAAAACCTTCATTTAGCGGCCTCGGCCACCTTTTGGCCGTCTCGATGAGCGTTCTTCCATTGCTTTGCCTCTATTTAGCGGCCAGCAAGAATGCAATAAACAAAGTTTGACTTTTTCTTCAACGAGCTCTGACAGACAAGACTCTAAAATGGAAAGTGGCGACTAATAAAATCCTTCAGACACAAGTTTGTTGTCGTCTTCATGTGATTCCGGGATTCCTTTCTACGCTATTTTGCACTGAAATAACGTGACCTTTCTATATGGCGTTATACTAATTTCTGACGAACCCCTATTAAGCCGCCACTTACCATTTCCCACTTTTCATTGCATTTTTTACCATTTCCCACTTTTCATTGCATTTTTTACCATTTCCCACTTTTCAATGCATTTTGTACCATTTTCCACTTTTCATTGCATTTTTTACCATTTCCCACTTTTCATTGCATTTTTTACCATTTCCCACTTTTCAATGCATTTTGTACCATTTCCCACTTTTCATTGCATTTTTTACCATTTCCCACTTTTCATTGCATTTTTTACCATTTCCCACTTTTCATTGCATTTTTTACCTAATCCGTTGCAGATTTTGATCAGTTCGTTATACCTTACTGCCGCTGTCTCCTCTCTGCTTGTAAGACCGCCACGTGTATCCGTCGGTACTGTAGTTAACTCTATACTGAGATACGAACATGTCCCACATATAGCCTTGAGTTGCAACGCCGGAAACAGACCGCACCCTTCCTAGATCAACCTGCATCAAACAAGAGACGGAATAATTGATTTGTATATTAAATCACAAATATCTTGGTTTGAGAGTGGTTTTCACTTGAGTGTCGAAAGTAACCCTGCGATGGACTAGCATCCCATCCAGGGGGAGTAGAAATACTCCTAGTCGCTTCATGCTACGGAAACCGGGATAAGCTCCGGGTTGATGGGCCACTTGGCTCGTATACGGACTTTACATTACCTACGCTTAGTGATTGGTTTAAAAAACTCGCGCCACTTTCTCAGCCAATCAGAAGTAAAACCAAAACCAATCGCGACTCGCTTAAGCACGTTTTCCCGCGCTTCGTGTCGGCTACATGTATTTGCTTCGAGTTTTGATTGGTTCACTGGATTGTCTGTGTCCTTTGTGACTGGCTAGGGTGATTACTTTGGTTTTGGGTTTTTCGACACTCAATCGAAAATCGATCTAGCTACAAAACCCTTCCAGTTGATTACGCGGACGGAATAAACCAACAAGGAACAAGGATGGTAAAGATTGGGGAAGATTGAAACAGATTGTTAACGATGCCGGCAATTATAGAGATTGGAAATCTCCGTGTTAAACGATGGATATACAAATGCAGGTAGCAGCTCTCGTTAGCTTGTAATTGTACTGTTCCTCTAGTGTAGCAGTTGCTGTTGTTTCGGGGGCTAGGGACATTGTTCCTGTTGTTTGTTCTATTGTTCTCTTGAAGGAAAACGAGCCATTCATGCGAGACCCGACTGCGATCTACCAGAGAGAACGCGACCAACCTCGTTACCGGGAAGGTACGCAACACTGAAAACGAGGTTGAGCACGTGACGACCACACACTAACCTGTAAATACTGGTTTTTATCAAGCCTATCAGTACACCATCCTCCCCAGATATTACGACCAGAGCTGCTATCGGCCTGGTTGTTAAGTCTTGCATTGGAGGCGTAATGCTGATTCCAGTGAGATGAGGCTGACATCTGGTTGTTTGTTATTTTGCGATTCTCAACACCAACTGGCGTGTTGCAATCTGTCGTTAGGAAAAGAGAAGGGAGTCTCTTAGATGAAAAGCTAGCTTGTCTTCTATTCTCGTTAGCTCTAGCTTTCGATCTTATGGTAATATAGTTTAACTTTGAAAAGCCAAAAGACCAGTTCTCTGAGACTATAATTTAGTGTGTTTGGCTGCGGATCGCCAGGATGCAAATGACCGCAACTTGAAAACATCAGGCTGATTTTTTCAAGTTTTCCTTTGTTTTGTGGAAAAATCACCCGTAACTGACTATGGTTTCTTTCTCCTTATCTTTTAATAGGGTCAGGGTTTAAGAACCTTCGCGGCACACATCTATCCGAAATTCACGGGAGTAACCCCCGGGCATTTTTCGTCCGACCATGCACTGATCCATAATTTTCACTCTCGTTAAAATCTCCCGGCCAGTTAATTTTGCCCTCTCTTTGTCTACTAACCTTCACTTGGTTGGCATCCATAAAGCTCAACCCTAAGGCAAGGTGCATTGTTTGGATCGTCAACCACGGGACGAAAACGTATCGCGCGGGCTGTCAGTGGCTGTGTCAGGTTATTCCACACTGTCCGATATGGATTCCTATTGCCCTTAAAAAACTGGAAAATAACGCAGTACGTAGTTATCTACCTATAACCCACCAATTAATGTCCGCGCGCGCTCATTGGACAAACAGATCACGTGGCACAACCACCTTGTTCCCAGGCCCTCTCTTCCTTCCTTGTCATCGAGGAGAGAGACAATGACAAGGGAGGAAAAGGAGAGAGGGCCTGGGAACGAGGTTGGTGGCACGAAATCGAGCGATGGGTATCAGGCATAAGCAAATAACCCCTTCAGGAGGATAATACCCGAGGCTGAAAGATTTCAGCCAAAGGCGTTATCCTCCAATATACCACAAAGCCAAAAAGAGGTTTATTTATTTTATAACCCTCCGATTAATTTCTACAACGGGAGTTACGCGCTTCATCGCCCGCAAACAGGAAAAAAACCTACGGCGATAATCATGGCGTAGCTTCGGTTAAAACATTAATTCATTTACGTAATTTTTGAACACTGTGATTTGACTGAAAAATCACTTTGTTCGCTTGTTTTTTATTAGTCTACAAAATCGGGCGACGGATATCAAATCGGACGGGGTATATTGTCTGATACCCGTCGCCCGATTTTGTAGCATAACCCAGTAACCGAACATTGGGCAAACTCGCAATCTGATTGGCTCCGCAAGGGCGGACTAATTTTCGATAGACTGCCCTGAGAGCGCGCGAATCGCAAACCAAAGTTTTAAATAAACCACTTTCACTAAAGTTTTTGTTGATTACCGTAATGATTCGATTTAGCGCCCTCCTTCCAATAAGCGCCCCCTTCCGAATAAGCGCCCCCCTCCGAATGTGTTTTTGTTAATAAGCGCCCCTATTCCAATAAGCGCCCTCATTCTAATAAACCCCCCCCCCCCCCATTCTTATAAGCGCCCCTATGACACTGAAGTCATCGACGTCGAATAGATAAACTCATGAACATTCACCGTACCTTACATGTATATATTTACTGCTAAAATGAACAATTCTCTTAAAAGTAAATTAACTTTCCACAATTTGTTACTGCTACAGTTTCTATTCTTGTTAGTTATTTTAATATTTATTAAAATTTGTTTTGAACATTTGGTTGTTTCTCAAAAAATTAAATAAGCGCCCTGTGCCGAATAAGCGCCCTGCCAAAAGTAAATAAGCGCCCCGGGCGCTAAATTGAATCATTACGGTAGATCTGTGTCTGGGTTTTGGCAAAACAGCACGACGGCTCGCTCTCGGTTTTTATCGACCTTGAGCTTGAGTTGCGTGGAGTAAAGTCAACGAAGCACAGCCGAGTTGTCTAATTGTTTTTGTAGAGAATAAAAGAATAAAAGTTAGAAACCTATAATTAAAACTTGAGTGATAATCGTTTGCAAGGGCAACGCGCGCGCGATTGTGTTCAGTCAGAGAATAGATAAATTTACTGTTTTAAACAGCAACGAACTTATTATCACGATTATCAGTACTGTATAGCAGTAGATCTTCGTTAGAAGAACTTCGGCATGGTGATAAAGCAATTACGACGACGAAAAAAGAGCTTTAAAACAAAGACATGTCAAAGTTTAGTTCCTAGCGCTAAACTTACTTGAATTTTGCCGTTGACTCTGTAACTAAACCAGCTTATGTTGTCGTAACTAAACGATAAGCTGAAGTTTTTCACCCAGTTGCTTCTAGCTCCCTGAGTAGCCAGTTTTGTGATGGTGTGAGGCGTCAGGAGGTCGATTTGAAGATAAGGATTTGGATCTCTGTCGTGATTATCCGAACACCATCCAGCTGGAACACTGTACGAAAAAAACACGCAATAAAGCCTTTTAGCTTCTCTTTCACTACAAGCAGACACTTCTCTTCCCCCAGATTATCGACCAAGAAGTAAACGAAACAAATTAAAGGAGCCCTATCACGAGGATTTCACAGATTTTTGGTCTAAACTGTTCTGAAATTAGTGGTAGGCAACTTATTACCCATGAAAATCATTACCTTGGAACATCTAAAGGAAGATATAGCCTTAATATGTGGATAGAAATCTAACTACGGCTATAAATATTGATTTTTTTGTAGATGTGCGGAAACAACTTGAAAAGTTTAGCTAAACTTTTCAAGTTGTAATCCATTTCCATCCTTGCCACCTGCAGCTAAAGATGCTTGTTAACAGTTCCAGTGCTCTAATATAGCAATTGTTAAGAAAAATGGACTATTATTTTTTGGTTTCCTTCGACACAAATCTAAATTTTGGCTGTTCAAAAATCTGTTAAAATCTGTGACAAAGCCCCTTTAAATTATCAGAGAGGTCTCGGGTTCGAACCCAGACCAGACCAACACTCAGGGTCTCAAGACGGTTGAAAGTTTGAGCAATAAGTGCAAAAATTATTGACCAAAAATCCCGGGGGGGGGGGGGGGTACTCCCCTAAATTTCGGATAGGGGTGTGCCGCGAACGTTCTCAAACCCTGACCCTATCTAAGGATAAAGAAAACGAAAATTGATACCCTTTCTAAGGCCCAAACCCGAAAAATGACACCCTATTAAAGGGGAGGAGAAGCATTGCGTGACGACTCAAATAACGGCTAACCGCGCACGGCAAAGCTCAAATTAAAATCTTTCAAAATCGCTTTCTTAATACTTAATGACGGATAGTTCAGTTTTAAAAGACAATTTTTTTTCCGTTTAGCTGGGCGTTTATTTGAGTTGATAGAATTTAGCTACCCTATCTAAGGATCACACCGGGAACACAATGCCAAAAGAATCAAAAGTGATACCCCATTTAAGGACCGAGAACCTCAGAAAACATACCCTATCCCGCGGCACATACCTATATAGCCCATATATGAGAGTACCCCCCAGGCCAAAAATCTACTCAAAGAACGGTATCGTTTTGTATACTATTTGAAACATCTTACTGTAATTCATTTGTATAAGTGACCCCGCGGTTAAATTCTAAAGCATTCTCGAGAAACTTAATGTCAAACCTTGTAAAATGCTTAAAATACATCTTTTTTTTTTTGTTTTGAACTGATGCAAAACGTCCGTTTTCACTAAAAATATGGATAACTTCAAATTCATTTTTCTCTCGCAGGGTCAGCTTGAGGGCTAAAGTTTCGATAACTTCCTCTTAACTGTATTCAAACTGTTAACATGCTACGAGAATTTTTTCGGTATCTTCATTTTTGCGTTTATTGCCCGGTTCAGCGGAAACCGTCTTAAAATAACTGAGAAAAATTTGCTGCCTTTGCAATGGCATCTGTAAATGGTTACTACCTTAGATGTTTTACTCTTCTCGGATAAGGACGATAAACCGTAGGCCCCGTCTCGTGCATATTCACTTATGGTCAGCAAGGGACGCTGAAGAGCTTACACACTCATCGTAAAGAGTAGGGCACGAAGTTCCCGGGTTTGTGGTCTTGTCTTTGTCCGTTGTATTGTAAATGTTGAGGTAGGATAAATAAATATCAAAGCAATTTAGCATCTTACCCTTTTTTCTCGTTGTTCAATCTTGCCAGAGATGGTCGCGCTAAGTTAGAAGACTGTGAAGAAGCCGAGAGCTGAGAATCTCTAATATAATAATCAATGTTACCCTTCTCCATTCCTAGAGCTGTGGAACAAGCCACTGAAATAAAAAGAAAATTGCAATAAATATATAATAATTACTTGAAAGCTTAAATAGGTGATGTTACACGGGACGATTTTCAACTGCGATTTTTAATTGCTGCGGCAACTTGCGGCAACGGTATGTTACACGGGAAGATTTTTAACGCAGCATTGCCCCGCGGGCAGCTACGTCAGCAAATTGTACGATGTTGCATAAAGTCAGTGGCGAAGGTGTTACACGAATCAACTCCAACAAAATTCGGGCAACAATATTTCCGGCATTTGAATCGCTTTCAAGTTGCCGCGACGAAATGTTGCGTTAAAAATCAACCCTTAGCATAATCGCAAGCAGAAAAGTGCATACAAACACTGAAAAATGCAACGAGAGAAACGTTTTGACTCTTGCAATTATTTCGGTTCCAGGCTACGCAGTTCGCTCACTGTAATATTCTCATAAGCAGTCTAAAAAGAAATCTTTAGCAGGGTAAGTGAAAAGTTACTTTACGAAGTTGTATCGCGAAGATTAGTATCGCGCAAACCGGGTATAAAATTAAAAATATCTGCTCGATGCGCAGAAACTATTCCGTATGGGAAACAACAGCAAATAAAACTGAAAACTGCTTGGCAACAACTCCAAATTGTATGGGAATTGTTTTCAAGCACGATAATATCAGACTTTTTAAAAGAGATAAGAAGAATACTGAGAAATTTCCCGCCTAAAAGTCGACGATACAATGTCGTAAAGAAACAACGTATCTTGTCGACGTACTAAACTGGATTAAAGAATCGAACGACTCTGAAGCTAATTATTACTGGTCACCATAAAATAATTTTCTTTTAAAACCTACCGTAACATGCTGATTGAGTAATGTATATCAAAACTGCCATGGCGCCTAAACGGGCCAAGGTGTAAAGCGAAGGAACTGAGCACATTTTCTCTCGATTCTAACCAACGTCTATTCAAATTCACCGAACTGCGCACTCTTTTGTCAAAGCGCAGAAAAGAAATTTAATTTTAATCATCTTTCACCGGAAAATACAAACATTGGGTGTGAAAAATACTACGCTTTTCATTGACATGGTAATTTAGGTTCCAATGACACAACGAGACACTCTTAGGACGATAGTGTCAAACAAACACGCGAAATTAGATCAGAAATCGCGATTACGACAACAAAAGCCTCCAACGTTCAAAGCGTATAAATCGATGTTTGCGTAAGATAGATAAAGTTCTCAGTGAAAATTCCCGTTTTACAGCGTGCGAGTTTTAATGACTTTATCATTGAACTATCAAAAGTATGCGAGAATCTTCCCTGATGTTATTTCGAGGACCCTTTCTGACTAATCCTTGACAAATAAACCTTTCCGTTTATTCAGACATCGTGACGAGATGAGAGGCAAGTCTCATCCGGTATTATATAGTAAGGCTTTGACTTTTACGTCCTTGCGTTAAAAAGAAACGAACTTTCGAAACCAAACTTTCGTTCAAAATGAACACAAGGCAAGAAAAGTGACGCCGAGTACGTTGCAAATGTTCACATCACAGTTTTGCGTTCATGCCGATTGCTACGTGACTCAAAAGAAACTTCCATGACATCATTGACATGTTTGCTTGATTCTCTTTCTTTAGTTTGACTGTTTTGAAAACTGGAACAAACATCACAGCCTGACAAAAGTCACACACGCAAATCAGTCCGATACTAGAGCGATGCTTTTCTTCACAAACACAACAATTTCTTCTTCACACCGAAGAAGGCGAAATGACATTACATTTTCTGCTCGTGAATTGCAATGATTCCTGATTTACAATTGTTTGAACACAAACACAATGTTTTTCGGTGTTAGGGTGTGGGACATTGCTAGTAAACCCACCAAATCAACAAACGCTTCAACTATTGTTTAATTTCAATGGAGTTATCTTCAGAAATCGTTCTGAACGTGCAGTGTTACAAACAAGTAGCACTTTGCAGAATTCCTGCTTGTAAATCTCTGACCTTTTAATGCGGTTATCAGCAATATAGTTTTCTTGTTTTACAATCTGTAAAAAACATTAACCTCTACTATTTCGATTACACTGACCGTAAAATAGTTTGATGAATATCGCTACAGCTGAGAAAAAGTGGAGCTGTATCAAGATCATAAAGTTCGTAATGAAACGAGCCGACCATCTTTTCTTTTGGATTTAAAAGTCTTTTCATGTCGCTAATTTCGGCGGCTTGATTCTTTCAGAGGCTTTTAGCTAAAACTTGTATCATATGTGGCCAGATACTTCCCGGAAGGAATCAGTCTTTGTTTTGTAAATAAGACGACAAGGAAAAATCTTATACATTGAAAAGAATTTATACTGTATTACATCAAAGGCAGAGTTAAGCCGCACCTCTCTCGTTTGGCCTGAAACTTTCAAGCACTTTCATCGTCTCATCGACTTTGATCGTGCTCAAATTTTTCATGATAGTCGATGAGAATTTTCTCTCGTTTGTAGTCACTCTTGAAGAACGACTCTCGTTCTCGTTTGACGAAACCTCTCATCAAGAGTCAACTTTCATCCTCCTTCGGGCTATTGCCTTCGAAATGTGGATAATCTTACATAAACATGAGATCAGTTGGGCACAGCCGATTGAATAAGTTATTTTCATTGTTTCTAAATAACAAGTCTAATTACTTTTGAGATCGCCTCTTTTGAAACAAACAACCGTTATAACTGTTTTTATTAAAAACTGGCCATGGTATATTGCAATTCCTGAGTTTTGATTGGTTTACAGGCCGTGGTATATGAGCTCATATACCACAGACTACAAATATGGTAGGGGTAAGCTTCAGCAAGAACAGCTGGGGAGCTCAAAAATTGCAATTCTTTGGGTGTTTTTAATATAACAATTATTCCACTCACACTGTTGGATATGAGATAGTTATCGACAACTCATGCACAATATCCAATATCCAATGCCCACTCATGGAATAATAATTGTTTAACATAGACATAAAAGTTTTGGTAGGGAAATATAACACTTTTTAAAAACCATAAGCTACCAGCAAACTCAATATCATCTTTTTTAAAATTGTTCGAGGAGATTAAATGAACAAGGGGACTTAGAGAATTGTAAAGTTGTTTGGGGGACTTGGTTTATGGCAAAAATATTGTCCTTTGTTGTGTTTTGGGAGTATTGGAGCCCAGTGGAAATGGGCTGCTTGGGAAAATGATTTATCTTTTTTTTTTTCAATTAAAAGCACCCAAAATTATGAGTTACAAAACCCTTTTTGCCACATTTAATAGCATTATTATTTGATCAATATAGTA
The DNA here is from genome assembly GCA_963693305.1 of Meandrina meandrites. Classification (NCBI taxonomy): domain Eukaryota; kingdom Metazoa; phylum Cnidaria; class Anthozoa; order Scleractinia; family Meandrinidae; genus Meandrina; species Meandrina meandrites. The sequence continues at coordinate 17,055,333 of OY855916.1, read as the reverse complement.
CATATAACATTAAGCAAGGAATTGTAGAGTCTAAAACAAGTTACAAATTGTGCGCCAAATTAAAAATTTGTTAATTATATTGGAAGTACAAGCCGACCTAAGAGAAAAACAAAACAAGCTCATCACAAGCTCAGTCGGCTTCCTTCAAACGTAACCAAGTCTTATTTGTTGTAGCAAAATTTCAGCTGGTGATAAGCCCTCGTTCAGCAGGTGAAATGAACTGGTTCACTGCCGCCCTCCTTCCTCACCCTTCACCCCCCCCCCCCCCTAAAAAGGGCTAGTGAGTCTTAAATAATACCCCTTAAAATACAAAAGGAATGTTTTTATTTTTGGGTCAAGTTTACCGAATATTATGCTATTTGCACCAGATTTATTTATTTACTTTTTTTTGTAGTTCCTTTTCTGTGAAAGTGCTCTTAAAACAGGAAACATCTCATATATTTTCAATGGTTTGAAAAATACAAATCACCACAAGATAAAACATAAACACAGATCTTTTTTCATGTAAAAGTATAGCTTTCAAGAAATAAGCTTGCTGTAACTACCCCATCACCCACAGCCAACCCTCAAATCCAGGAGGGACTTCAAAGGACTTTACAATATCTCTTTAATAGGCCATATTCGTATTCTCAGTATTGGACTGGAACTAGCTTGCAATGGAGGCTAATGCGGGGGAATATAATTAAAAAGAGCTTCATGTGATTTGCATTTGAAAAGATTCCCCGCATTAGCCTCAATTGGAAGCTATTTCCAGTCCAATACCGAGAATACGAATATGGCCTATTAGTGGTTTGGGTCATATTTTTAAAACACCAAAATAAATATTTAACATAGTCAAACAAGTACAGATGATAATTAACTTAGTGAAAGCTGTAAATTTATGTAGAATCTACGAAACACCTGCCCAAAATCCAGCCATCAGGTTTTATGCCTACACAAAATTTTCACAAGAACTTAATTTTGCGATTCTGGAAGAGTAATATAATTTTCACAAATATACTTAATTTTCATGAATTTGGAGAAATAGTTTAATGTTTCCTTTGTCAAATAAGGCACTTTCTTTTTACTGCTTATACATGAACATTTGATGTCACAAAATTTTCATGTAATAAGGTAGTAAATTTTTAAAGAATTCTGAAATGATCAAATAAACAACACAGAAACGACAGTGCCAAAGTCACCATGATTCAATGCATAAAAATTCTAATTAATTGTCCTAAAGAAATCGTGCAAAGCATAATGTAGACACTAAAATTAGCTTGACATAAAAAGAAAAAGACAAAAAATCTTTTAGACTAATTGGATTATTTGTGTGTGGTTAAACTACTCCTTCTCTAATTCTTAGCTTTGTTCTTAATTAACTGCCAATTATAATAGGTGGGTCCCCATGAAATATGAAATTTGTTTACTTAAAAAATAAAACTATTCGGTCTCAAAATTCAGTTTTTGAATTTTATTTAATAAAGCATCTCTGCTAGTTTCTAAACCGTCATGAATGCTGTAAGCTTCTTAGCACGTATTTTTGTCTGTCTCTAAGGCTAGACAATTTACCTCACCAAATAAATATAACAGTGACTCAACTCAAGAAATATTTCTCGTGTTTCGAATTTTCCATCTTCCTCCACCATCACCCGGCATTCTTACAGGTGAAAACCTGCTTGCACGAGATAAGTCCGTCCCGAAAACTAGTACAAATTGCGTTTCAGGTGAACAAGATAAGTTAACCTGAGTTAAAATGTAACTTAATTACAGAACAAAACAGCGAAATTACGTCAAACAGTTCAGCGCGCAGAATGTAGGTCAACAACAGTCAAAACGTTGTTGAATAAACATTTGAAAAAGCTTAAATTTGAAGAGAAGCTTAGAAGTCACTTTACAGGAGTAGTATTTTTACTAGCACTGACACACCAGAATTCAGAATCTTTTCTGTTTTTGTTGCCTTGTAAAACACGAACAATGCAATGTAAAGTTATTGTTGATAAGGTTCTCACGGCGCGGCGCTTAATTTCCTTTTATCGACATGCGACTTTGGGAGATTTTGACACAAGATTACCGGTATCTGTGTAGAACCTTACTTCGGGTCCGTCGCAAATTAAGTAACCCACATAAAATCTAGTAAATTAAACAAAATGGACGAAGCAAACAAATAATTGAAAAAGTAAAAAGTAAAAATTGTCGGTTACATTACTAATTTCCTAATAACAAAGAGCAAATATTGAAAGGTTGGCTGTCTTGGACATGACTATCGAAACCAATATTCCACAAGAAAAAGCTAGTTTCTCAACTATCGACTGGAACGGCGAAATGTTCTTACCGATTGGTCACTTATTCACAAACTTAAATCTAGGTTTGAAATATTGTAAGATAGTGGCAACAAAAAGAATTGCGATTTCAAAACTTTCAACCAGTCACGCTTCAAAATGGCACGGTCTGGTGATCTGAAGCTCTGTTCGTGAAATTCCCCTTCTTGTATGAAATATGATGAAGATTAAAAATGAACGCTTGAATTAAATCTTTAGCAGAAAAAAAAGCAAGCTGCTTATGTCTAGTCGAGTTTTGCTGAATAAACAAGTGCGTTGGCTGTAAATAATCATAGAATCATGCAGAGATAGCGAACACAAGCTTGAATAAGTGAAGCCTTTTTGACCAAGCTACAGAGCTGTGCATTCCGAAATAAAAGCAGTTTAGAACTGAGTTTCCAGCGTGTATATTATAACAAATCGAAAGTAATGAGAGAGATGTAGATAAAGAGGGCAAATATTGGCAGACATGAGCTTGCTGATTAGGTCATATTCTCAACGCCGAAGCGACCACGGTGTGTGAAAACGCAGACAAAATAGTTCTTGGATTTCAACTTTCAGAGGCGCCCAAGAGCTCAACAAAGAAATGCAGTGATTTAGCGAAGCTACCGTGGTGTAAATGAGCAACTTTTGAGATTCCTTCTTACGAATTCTGCTGAAATAATCGCTAATTACCAAAGCAGCTCTGCATTTCCTTTCGGTATGTGATTCCATTAGCGCGCTCGCATCAAACGCGAGCGAGCGACGCAAAACACTCTTCAAATCTTACCTTTGTGAATGGCTCCACGAGCGTCTCTCATCCATGAAATTAGAAGAAATCCCCAGACCAAGAATGACTTTATCCTCATAACTCTTTGTATAGCTTTTACGGTTTAAACTGATTCGTTTGTTCGGAGACAAATATTTCAATGTACAATTCGACAAGACATGCGCTCCACACAAAGGAGTATACAAGACAGGTATTGTGTTTCAATCCACTAATAAGGTTTTTATGTTCAATTTGATTGACATTTCGCGTGGAAGTGACATAGGCCGAAACACAAACAACCTATCAAATCTCAAGGGCATCTAGAACGTTCATGAACACACAAATTCGACAAATCAACATTACTAATTCTTTATTTCTAGCGGCTTATAAAAATCTGTGAAAAAACTCTTGTTATTAAAGAACAAATTTCGTATTTATCGCATTTAATCCCTGACAGACATAGAAAGTGTTGAACAACAAAAACCAGGCTGTCTCCCTGTATTTTTGAGGCTGGGTAAAAATCATCAATCATATATGTCTCTATAAATACTTCAGTTCTGGATACGGGATGATACGCGAAGAATGAAAGATGGAAAGGTCAAATTGATAACTTTACTTTTGAAACAAAATTAGCAGCGGAAACCCGTCGAAGGACAGCAAAATTGTTATAAAAAGAACAGTCAAGGGTCGATGAACGCGTTCTTTTTGACATCTCGTTGTGTACTTTTGTGTTCAAAGATTTGGGCTTCTTGCTCGTCAAGACAGCCATGTCGCACAAATGGCTGCACCTCCGGATCTGTCAACGCAGCTGAGTGGCTGTTATGCCCGCGCCAAGTCAAAGTGCGTGGTGATAGGGAATTTCCGCACTCGGAGGAAATTCGCGAACAAGCTCGACGTCATACGCATTTAGCGGTTTGCATGGGTTCATAAATGTTCATAAAAGTTCAATCTTGGGTAGATCGACTGGAGTACCGCCACGCCACGATCGGAACCCCGATAAACCATAAACCACTCACATGTATAAATATTCGAGGCTCTTAGATTACAATGTGAAAATAACAAAAAATAAAATTGTGGGAAGGTTAGGGGAAAAGTGTTGGTGGATTGGAGGAGCTTTCCCCATAAGTGGTCTCACGTCCCGCACGCGCTACATGTGTCAGTATGCAAGAGATGTAGGTACAGTATGTGTAGCCCCAGAGAGTATCTTTTAGCCCAGAAAGTTCGAAAAGGGTTCATTAATTACTTGCCTTATAATTTTTCAATTCTGATGTTTAATTCAGGGCAGAGAGCATAAATCAATTATTCAAACCAAATGAGATGGTACATAGTTATGGAATACGTAATAGGCATATCTGTTGTATTCCACATAAATCATCCAGGTAAGGGTAGAATTCTCTGTCATTTCAGGGGCCAAAAATATGGAACAGCATTGACAATAAGACAAAAGATATAAAGTTAATTTTCTCACTCTTTTAAAAAGTGTTTTAAGCAAATATTTCTTTCTCAGTACGGCAATGACGTTAGTGGCAAGTAATTCTCCAATTGACAATTTTTTTTTCACTCTTTATTGCTTCGATAATGTGAAGCAAGCATTCAATGTAAAGTTATGTAATGAACGTTGAAGACGGGTCGACAACTTTAAGAATTTCTGCTTTTTTGTAGACTCCTCATCACTTTTGATTTTTAAAGATTATTTATTATATATTGTATTAAGTGAAGGAGGTAATAAAGTTGAAAGCTGAAGTAGATTTTGCCTTTTTAGACTGAAATATGCTACAATTAAATAGTTTGCTCTTTTCAAAGTGAACTACAACACCGAATTAATTAGACTTATTAATAGACATAAATTAATTAATCTTCAAAATGTACAGTTAGACCGGAAAAACTGTGTTGTAACTCGTCTCCCATGAAAAGTTATGCGAGTTGACAATCACGCGATCAAAATACCGCTTCAAGGTTGGGAAAATTAATTAACATGTTTTTGGTCTAAAATGGGGTAAAGCTAAGCTTCAAACACAGTAGTATCAGTAGCCGCGGAAAATGCGGTCCGGCACTGAAACATGTTAATACAGTGTTAACAACAACTTTATTAAAATGAACAAAATCACAAACTTGTAATAACTTATAATAGCTATGCAGACATGTACATAGATAGATGGATTAATTTATTAACAACAAGGCTCGAATTTTAGCCCAGCTTTAGTTCGCCTTTTCTTTTAAACAAGAAATGATCCTCTCTTGTTTTAAATAGTTAATTATAGGCCCTATATTTATATGGTCTCAGGTACCGGAGACAACCCTTCCTACCGAGGCAACTTTACCGAGCGTTTATATGAGAAAAAGGTGTCCCGGCTAGCCGAGTCAAAGTTGACCCTCCTTGATTATTCATAAAGCTTTTTAATATTCAAATTTTCAGATATCTTTCTTCGTTTGAGTTTCTTTCGTTTATTCGATCAGTGTGGGCTTTGCTGAGTTTATTTTGCTTTTGTAATGTAAAATTGTGCTTTAAAACCTGACATTTCGAAAATACATGACACTCGGCACGCCGCGAGTTGTCCCGGGTAGGCGAGCCAAAGTGTTTATATGAGAAAAAGTTGTCCCGCCTGCCAGGGTTACCCTACCTGCCGAGACGAGGCAACTCGCCCACCCGAGTTGTCTCGCCCCCCCGAGGCAACTCGGGATGGATCATATAAACAGTTGGTGGAATCTATCAACGTTTTAGTGAACAGGTGAAAAGTTAGCTCGCCCAGGGTTACTCGGGGGGAGGGTTGTCTCGGGTACCCGAGACCATATAAATAGGAAAGCTACTCACGGACGGCGTGTGTTGAAAAAATTGGCGAATCTTTACAAGTTGCTCACGCGTTGGTAAGCTGTCTTCTCTCTTAGTCGTAACATCCTTGTTATTTTTAGTTTATTATAGAATTGGTATTTTTCTACCACAGAAAACTACTGTCGAACCTTCATTGCCACCCCCTATTCAGTGCCCAGTTACTGAAGTCCCGAAACTACTGTCAGTAAAAGACTGTTAATAAAACTCCTTTTAAGCGGCCACCTCTATTAAGCAGCCGCAGCCACCTTTTTGCCGTCCCGATTAGCGTTTTTCTATTGCCAGTTTTACCCCTGTTTAGTGGCCAGCAAGAATGTAATACACTTTGTTTGGTTTTGTTTTCAACAAGCACAGACAGACCGGAGTCAAAAAATGAAAGTGACGTCTGATAAAATCATTCAAACACAGGTTTATTGTCGTCTTCATGTGATTCCGTTATTCCTTTTCACGCTATTTTGTATTGAAGAAAAGTTACCATTTTGAAATTCCTTATGCAAATTTCTGACGAGCCCCTATTAAGCAGCCAGTTGCTATTCCCCCGAGGGTGGCCGCTTAATAGGGATTCTGCTGTATTCACTTTACCCTGAGGCTTCCTTCAGTTAAAAACCAATTATGGCAAGTATCTCATCACAGAGCTGTCCATAAGGTTAGCTACCAGGATTTCCTGCACGTTGTTTTATTTCCGTAGTATGATGCATACATATATATATTTATGAAAAGACTATTTAAAGTAACAGTGTTAAATCGTGGTTTTAGGTCTTTTAGGAGTCGTTGAATTGCACAACTCTACAAAGAGGCTCACGAATGAATCTGGCTATTAATTTTAATGACAAAAGAGACGAGCAATGAAAACGACTTTCGTTATCAGCTAAAAACAGTGGCGGATCCAGACATTCAGCTAACGGGGGGGGGGGGGGGGGGGGTGACTATGAATGTTGAATTCTGCGAAGAAAATGCGCTATTTCCGAAAAAAATGGGGGGGGGGGGGGGGGGCGGCCCCTCCTCTACTTTTGTCCGATAGAACTTGCTGTGGCGAGCTCATTTTTAGGGATGGGGGGTTTCTTGTCAGAAATGCGTGGCAACCGAACCGCACAAGGGACTGGTGATGTCGGAGATGGGCATCAATGTTTACACCTAAATAAATTAAACTGAGAAGTGGTACTTTACCTTAACATGAGATACAGTGGGATGGGGGAGGGGGTCATACGGGATTAGTGAGAGCAATTGCAATTGAAATGATATTGGTGATTATGGGGAGCGTTAGATTTTGTTTAGGTACTTTTGAAGAAGATAAGCACATTTTATGATGTTTATACGGGGTATTTGGGTTTTTTATTTACCATATGGGTATTTTCGGAGGTGTTAAATCTCGGGGTTGTCTGATATACATCACCCTGTTTCTTTTTCAGTCCTGAGTGCATATGTTCCCTTCCCGGAGCATAAGATTCTGCGCCTGAAAAGGACAGCGAGTAAGGCGGAACTTAACCTGAATTTGAGTGAAATTTTAAGAGATTTAAAGAAGGGATAGGAGAAAGAAAAATAGTTTTGAAACACCAACAGACAGTTGGCCCCAACGCAAGGGCACCCCAGGTTGTCAGGGGACTCTTTGGGTGTCCATCTAATAATTTTTAACTTCAAATTCTAATTTTGAAACTACATGAAATCTTCAACATTTCTTATTTCTCCTAATTTTACCAATCCTTCTAGAAAAACTATCTCCTTCCAAATATACCCAATAATCCCAAAAAAATTTATAAAACGCCCCAAAACATACAATAGCGGGATGAGCATAGAGTTTTTGGATTGCTTAAAACGTGAACGAGATATTTATATTAAACCCATGTTTAGCAGCGGAAAATCGACATTCAGGTTAATTCCCGCCTTAAGAACCTTAATATAGCTTGTGGCTACAGGGACTGCATACCTACACCCGGAAAAGATCACAGTTATGTGGTAAGCCTGACCGTTTATTGGGAACGTGTGGCGCATGCCAGTGACATACCAGTGGTAATAATCGGATTGGGGTGGTATTTCACTGTGTCTGTTGGTGGAATGAGTCAAGCTTTTGAGGTCGACGATACTATATCCGGATAGAGCAGAAAATGCAACTTTCACGTCCGAAGTGAAGGAATAGAGAACGCAAAGAAAAATAACTCATGTAATTACGTTGCTTAGTGCATCTGTTATTGTTATTGTTTCCTGGATACCATGACGAAATCCTGTGTCCAAGAACTGACTGACTGAGCCCGCGAATTTTTATCGCCAGCAACGTTGCTAGGCAACATGACGTATCCTTATTGCGTAGTCCAGACCCAGTCCACATTATTGGCGCGACCTTGCCTAGTTCGTGTACGGCTCTCCCCAGGCTCGCTCATTTCGGTGACGTAACCGAGACGACCGGTACTCGCGTTTGTTCGCGATTTCTCGCGAGTGATTTACTCGTGAGTGCTCGCGAGTGATTGGATAATACGGATTGGAACATTTTCGGCTGCTTCATGGAATATTAGCCAAAAAACGGCCCTCTTTTCTCCTACTCTACGAAAGCAGTAATAGGCCATATTCGTATTCTCGGTATTGGACTGGAACTAGTTTGCAATGGAGGCATATGCGGGCTAATCTTTTCACATGCAAATCACACGAAGCTCTTTTTAATGATATTCCCCCGCATTAGCCTCCATTGCAAGCTAGATCCAGTCCAATACCGAGAATACGAATATGGCCTATTCTGTGGCACATGTACGTTATTCCGGAGGGGGCTATATAAAAATATTTTTCTATAAGAAAGCTCCGCACCGAGGTCCAAAGGTTTACCCCATTTATTTGATTAGTGCGCTGGACTCCGGATCGAGCAGTCCGGGTTCGAGCCCTGGCTGGTGCACTGTGTTGTGTTCTTGGGCAAGACACTTAACTCTCATAGTGCCTCTCTACACCCAGGTGTATAAATCGGTACCGGCGAATTTACTGCTGGGGGTAACCCTGCGATGGACTAGCATCCCATTCAGAGGGGAGTAGAAATACTCCTAGTCGCTTCATGCTACGGAAACCGGGATAAGATCTGGCCTGATGGGCCACTAGGCCCGTATGCAGACTTAATTTTTTTTTCCATTTACCCACAGTAGGGATACTACATTTTTCAACATTCTTCCTTTGAAACAAATAGATGAGTCATCCGTTCGGTGCAGGATATATGGATGTCTGTTCTACTTTTGAAAGGCCCAAGTTCAAATACCAAACACCTACACGTAAGATCCCGCGTTGGATTTTAATTTTGCTGTTTGCAACCTATCTTAGGGGAGGGAGGGGGTAACAATGTTAGTAAGCGCCTTATGCTACGAAAAGCCGACAAAAATCAAACTAGAGTAATTGGGCTGGAAACTGTTACAATCTTGCTGTAATTGTATTAACCACGATTAGCCCCAGCTGTAAAATCCTCGGCACTGCAGTGTTGTGCTAATTGCGCTACTCCGGAAAATAACCGGAAAAACCAGGATAATCAATGGAAAATAGAATATATACAAAGACCCACACAAGGACACAGTCCAGGCTGATTTGTGCTCGCGCACGATTGGTCAAATCGTCTCACGTGACACACCTAGGCTAACGATCCCGGAAGAAGTCCTGAGACTTCCAAAAATAAATCATAAAGAGCCAAAAAAAAAAGAAGAAAAAAAAGCGAAAAAACGCAGACAACCCGAGAAAATTAATAGCTGGCTCATTAAGTGCCAGAATAGTCGGAAAAACGAGCAGCCAATAGCATCGCAAATCATCCATCAGGCGGACGGATTTCCGACGATCTTGAGTATCGTTTCTTTCATTCCATAGCAGACGCTCATCTTTGGGGAATGAATTAAACTGATTGCTAAATGGTTGGATGTCACACGATGGCTTCTGTTAATTCAAGTTAGTTTTCAAGTCCGGACTTGGTAAGTTGTATTGTATACCGAAAGATGTGTTATTTTCAGGTCTCTTGACAAAACTAGGTAATTGAAACGACCGCCTGCATACCTCATTGCGACAGAACGGTAATTGACGAAGATTAATTATCTCTTTATTTTTTCGACCAGTCGGTTTCAATTACACAACGACGTAACAACAGAGAACGAGGCTGAAAGGGTCTGAAAGGACAAGTTTTTTTCTTTAAAACTCACCAGCTATCTTTTGCTAACTGGGACGTCCATACAGAGATGCCGGCTTCGTATACAGACGCTTTAGTCGGCGCCATTCTTCTCTCTCTCGTCCACCATGTTAAATCTGGTAAGTACAGTGAAATTCTTAAATGGTTGAATGCTGGCTCCTAATGTAAGTGTGCTTAAACATCATACTGAAACTACACCGACAATACAGCGAAAAATCTGTATATATAACCTACTAAAGAATGAATGGGATTTGGTCTTACAGCACAGACCTGACAGACGTGTACGGATACTGGGGCGAATTAAGAACTACTGTTTATGAACAACACTGCTCGATAAACTTTCATAGCAGTGCCCCAACTTCAGCGGCCATTAACGGTGATATTACCTAAGATACCTTCATTTCTTTCTGGATGAAATTTAATGTGTATTATTAAAGCTGTAAAGAAGCTCTCTCAGCATTATTCTAACATCAAATCCATACCGTTTGTCGATACAATGGAAATCCGATTTCTCGAATCCAAATTTATTTCCCGCAATTTGATCTGCTTCACTCACTCACTGACTCAAAACCAGCAAATTTATCCCTATTTGTCGAGCTATTTTGTCAAAGCAATTTTCGTTTCTCTTGAGTCGCATTGGAAGTTAGAGAATCGGCGGGATTCTATTATACTGATACAATTGTACATACATGCAATCAAATCGCAGTTTCTCAAATCTTTGATTTCTCAAACCTTCCCAAAACTCTTAAAAGCCAAAAGTCGTTTCCTTTCTTTCGTTTCAACACTGCAATTTTAACACCGATCTCTCGAACTCCTTTTCGTTTCCCAGCCAGGGTTCCACTGTACAATGTAGCGAGAGTTAATGAACTGACCGATAAATTGTTGCTATGAAACTACACGTCTCTGTTTCACTGAAAGAGACCAGATCATCGCTGATCGCACTTTTAAAAGGGGGAAAATCATCAAGAATAGAATTAATGTTAATTTAACACTCAAATGTTTAATCAGGGAAGTTTATATAATGTACATTTTGAGGCTGAACGAGTTTCCCAGCCTGTAAAAATGATTCCGGGCAGTTTCTTTGAATGACCGGTTCTTCCTCTGCTAACAACCTTGGATTACAAAGCGATTACGCACCTTGTTAGAGGATCTCTGAAGTCAATCTGCATGTCAACTTTAAAGTGCTACCTTCTCGTAGAAATTTGTTACATTCAGCGAGTCTACAATTCCTCGGAAAACAAATTATTTGCCGGTTTATTTATATACTGAGGACCCAAGCGCATCTTTTGGAAATAGTTTTCGAATAATTTCAAACGAAACCGGAATAAACTTTGTTTCCATTATATTGTCATTGGACTGTAATGGACTTTCCAAAATTTCAACGACAATACCATACACGCACGATTCAGTATATAAATAGTTTTCTTAGTTCATTTTCTACTCTTTTTAAGTTTAACATGCAGTGCTTTAAGTCGTGACTTGGAGAAAAAAAACATTAACTTGAAACATTTCATCATGTCGAAAAATACCTTCTGAATTTAGGAGATAAGCGAAAATTTCTCTGGTCGGTTTGTCATTTGAAATCTTCAAATGATTAATGATGTGCAAATTTGGACGTTGCATGCTTACGCTTAGCGCGGCAGACACGAAATTGCTCCGGAAACCACCTCGAGATTTGCTGTCAAAAAACAAGATTAATGATTATTAATTAATGTCAACGGTGGAACCTTAAAAAGAGTTTCGCTGTCAAGATAGGTCACGCACACAGTGAAGGATTATCACAGTATCTCTGTAGCGATCTAACGGGCTATGATGGAATTTCAATCATGAATACACGAAGTACAGGATAAGAGTATTAAATGATATTTTTTAATAATGATAACTCTTCATTTTGACATGAGCTGTTTTTTTGAGGAGACTAGACTCGGACACGCCGCTTTGAAGGTCTGTCTTCTTGGATGCCTCATGGGCAAAAAAGAGATATATAAAAAAATATCGCGAGATATGTGAAAAATGAGAGTAACTTAAAAATACTAAGGTACAAGTTTGGTAAAACATTGAATAGAATCGAGTAGTAACTAAAAGAAATACATCAGTTTACTGTCCTCGGTAAAAAGGTCAAACGCTTTCGAAAATTTTCTTCTCTGCATTTGAATAATCCAATTACTTACATACAGTAAAACGGCATAAAAACACTTCATTTAAAGTGTTTGCTATAATAAAGTGAAGTCAGTTGGAAGTAAGAGATGTAAAGCTCATAAGTGCTAGTTGAGTCAAATGGATCGAGTTTCGGCTTAGAAAGAAATTGAAAATATATTCTGTAGGCACCGAACGTATTGCCTACCGCTGAAATATTATTTTTAATAAACTGAAACATAGCCCAAGAAAAACAAGTCATTTGTTTTTTTCTAGAAGAAATAGAGTTGCCTGTTAATAATTTTTGTGTATAAGTAACAACTGGCGTTAAGCTCCTTCAAGTTTTTATGGAATGAATCTACGTGAGTGCATATATCCTTACCAAGATCACGAACGAAAATTATATAGATTGATAAACAGTAGTTCTTAATTTGCCCCAGTATTCATGTATATCAGTAAGACCAAATGAAACCATCCCAAATGATCATATCCTCCGGTGTAAAAATACTGAATAAACCACTTCCCTCCGACCTCGTGTCTTGTTTAAAAAGACGTGGGTTTCGAATTGAACTACGCATTCGTTACTCGTCAGTGACATCAACTTTACATTTAGGCCCTTGAATATATAATATCTGTGGGCGATTTAGAAGTTTTTTCTTCAGATGCTTCGGTGCCCAAATTGGAAGCAATCTTTCCCGAGCCGAGCCGAAAAATAAAGTTGTACTGCTGGTATAGTATATCACATAGACAAAGAATTGAATATCAAGTCAAGCTTTCTGTTTACCCGAAAAATGCTTTTTTTTCGAGGCAAGGTTTGCGAAACTGTCCAGTCAATTTTTTGACTGTGTTGATGGAAACTTTTGCGTTTTTGACAAACGTGATACATTAATAAAAATACGCGTTTTCTAACAGTGAGTCTACGCGAATCTATGTCAATTCAAAAAAAAAGGAAAAACCAAACCCTCCCGAAAAAATAGGGTGTTCATTGTGGAGCTTGAAAAAATAAATCAAACTTTGACACTTGAACCGCAAATAACTTCTGAAATAGCGATCATATATTCATTTCAGATACGCCTACAATGCGATACCACAATTTGGCCAAACATATGGCACTTGTATAAATCATAAATCAAATGTTACCCAGTCGATCGCGCTGCTGCTGCAAAAACACTCAAAATACCTACTTATCTTAATACTGTTATTTTGCATTGATAAATATGATATTTCCGTACATAATTTGCCTTTGTAGCTCTGTAGCTATATTTAGGAGGGTAGATAGCAGATTGCACTTGTTGAAGATAATTGAACTGAAAATCTATCCGCGTTCGTAATCCGTCTCCATCGTCGCTAATATTAATCATCCTCTTTCTTTTCTGGCTTATTATTGGTTATTGTTAAGTTTTCTTCTATTCTAACTTAGTAGTCTGTTATATTGAAGGAGTGCTTTGTTAAAAATTAAAACTGGTTTTTTCTTGCACAGACTGTAATCTTGCCTTAGGAATGGCCACGGGCGACATCCGGGACTCTCAAATTACTGCCTCGTCTTCGAACTCGAAGTACACGCGACCATTTGCGGGCAGACTCTGGAACAAAAGGTGGGCTAAGAGTCAATGCAATGTTTAGTAAAGAACTCACTTTTCATGGTCTTGTACGTTCTTGGTTTGATTCTCATTAAATCAAACATGAGATGATCGAGATTAGTAGGATCTTCATGTCTCAGTTTGGATAAACGAATCTTTTCACTCGCTCTCAGAAGCGCGGCCACATGCCATTATTCAAAGCTGAAAACTTGTGCAATTTTCTTTGCTAAGTACAAATATCTAATACATGAAAGTACTTATCAGTAGTTCTATTTTAAATACCGGGCTAACAGTATTACATGAAAGTACTGCTCAATAGCTTTCATTTGAATGGTCACACACTATGGTTTCATCCACAGACTAAAAAGTTAGAACCACCATGTACAGCATAATAAACAGTACCACTTGAAAGTACTGCTCGATAGCTTTCATTTGAATGGTCACACGCTAGGGTTTCATCCACAGACTTACATTTGTTCATCTACATACTTACATAATGTAAAGCTGGGTTAAAACTACACAACAAAACACCTTATGAAGGTGACGAACGAGGTTTAGCACTGAAGTGAACGAATAAAGGTTATCAATATTGAGGCAGTGTAGACATCATCTGAGTGCTCGAGTTTCAACTGAGGAAAAACAACTGCTAACCCATTTCCTGATCGTGTATTCCCGGTGCAGGCGTTTTCAGGACCCTGAAACGTTTGGTGGTTGGTGTGCTATGGACTGGGATGACGATCCATACCTACAGATAGATTTTGGCCAAGAGAGAGTTATAACAGGCGTGGCTACTCAAGGCTTAGACTTTCCATTGGGCAACTGGGTCAAGAAGTACTCTTTAAACTACAGTTGTGATGGATTGAACTGGAAAACATACCGATCTTTCTTCAAAGACGCGGTAAATATCAGTCAATGTTTTTTTTTTAAATAAAACTGGAGCATTAGATAGTGTAGTTCCAGAGTTTTGATTGGCTCATAACGGCCATTGGATATCAGCCATTTTGCTCATTCATTCATTCGTTCGTTCGTTCGTTCTTTCGTTCGTTCCTTCGTTCACTCAGTCAGTCAGTCAGTCAGTCAGCCAGCCAGCCAGCCAGCCAGCCAGCCAGCCAGCCAGCCAGCCAGCCAGCCAGCCAGCCAGCCAGCCAGCCAGCCAGCCAGCCAGCCAGCCAGCCAGCCAGCCAGCCAGCCAGCCAGCCAGCCAGCCAGCCAGCCAGCCAGCCAGCCAGCCAGCCAGCCAGCCAGCCAGCCAGCCAGCCAGCCAGCCAGCCAGCCAGCCAGCCAGCCAGCCAGCCAGCCAGCCAGCCAGCCAGCCAGCCAGCCAGCCAGCCAGCCAGCCAGCCAGCCAGCCAGCCAGCCAGCCAGCCAGCCAGCCAGCCAGCCAGCCAGCCAGCCAGCCAGCCAGCCAGCCAGCCAGCCAGCCAGCCAGCCAGCCAGCCAGCCAGCCAGCCAGCCAGCCAGCCAGCCAGCCAGCCAGCCAGCCAGCCAGCCAGCCAGCCAGCCAGCCAGCCAGCCAGCCAGCCAGCCAGCCAGCCAGCCAGCCAGCCAGCCAGCCAGCCAGCCAGCCAGCCAGCCAGCCAGCCAGCCAGCCAGCCAGCCAGCCAGCCAGCCAGCCAGCCAGCCAGCCAGCCAGCCAGCCAGCCAGCCAGCCAGCCAGCCAGCCAGCCAGCCAGCCAGCCAGCCAGCCAGCCAGCCAGCCAGCCAGCCAGCCAGCCAGCCAGCCAGCCAGCCAGCCAGCCAGCCAGCCAGCCAGCCAGCCAGCCAGCCAGCCAGCCAGCCAGCCAGCCAGCCAGCCAGCCAGCCAGCCAGCCAGCCAGCCAGCCAGCCAGCCAGCCAGCCAGCCAGCCAGCCAGCCAGCCAGCCAGCCAGCCAGCCAGCCAGCCAGCCAGCCAGCCAGCCAGCCAGCCAGCCAGCCAGCCAGCCAGCCAGCCAGCCAGCCAGCCAGCCAGCCAGCCAGCCAGCCAGCCAGCCAGCCAGCCAGCCAGCCAGCCAGCCAGCCAGCCAGCCAGCCAGCCAGCCAGCCAGCCAGCCAGCCAGCCAGCCAGCCAGCCAGCCAGCCAGCCAGCCAGCCAGCCAGCCAGCCAGCCAGCCAGCCAGCCAGCCAGCCAGCCAGCCAGCCAGCCAGCCAGCCAGCCAGCCAGCCAGCCAGCCAGCCAGCCAGCCAGCCAGCCAGCCAGCCAGCCAGCCAGCCAGCCAGCCAGCCAGCCAGCCAGCCAGCCAGCCAGCCAGCCAGCCAGCCAGCCAGCCAGCCAGCCAGCCAGCCAGCCAGCCAGCCAGCCAGCCAGCCAGCCAGCCAGCCAGCCAGCCAGCCAGCCAGCCAGCCAGCCAGCCAGCCAGCCAGCCAGCCAGCCAGCCAGCCAGCCAGCCAGCCAGCCAGCCAGCCAGCCAGCCAGCCAGCCAGCCAGCCAGCCAGCCAGCCAGCCAGCCAGCCAGCCAGCCAGCCAGCCAGCCAGCCAGCCAGCCAGCCAGCCAGCCAGCCAGCCAGCCAGCCAGCCAGCCAGCCAGCCAGCCAGCCAGCCAGCCAGCCAGCCAGCCAGCCAGCCAGCCAGCCAGCCAGCCAGCCAGCCAGCCAGCCAGCCAGCCAGCCAGCCAGCCAGCCAGCCAGCCAGCCAGCCAGCCAGCCAGCCAGCCAGCCAGCCAGCCAGCCAGCCAGCCAGCCAGCCAGCCAGCCAGCCAGCCAGCCAGCCAGCCAGCCAGCCAGCCAGCCAGCCAGCCAGCCAGCCAGCCAGCCAGCCAGCCAGCCAGCCAGCCAGCCAGCCAGCCAGCCAGCCAGCCAGCCAGCCAGCCAGCCAGCCAGCCAGCCAGCCAGCCAGCCAGCCAGCCAGCCAGCCAGCCAGCCAGCCAGCCAGCCAGCCAGCCAGCCAGCCAGCCAGCCAGCCAGCCAGCCAGCCAGCCAGCCAGCCAGCCAGCCAGCCAGCCAGCCAGCCAGCCAGCCAGCCAGCCAGCCAGCCAGCCAGCCAGCCAGCCAGCCAGCCAGCCAGCCAGCCAGCCAGCCAGCCAGCCAGCCAGCCAGCCAGCCAGCCAGCCAGCCAGCCAGCCAGCCAGCCAGCCAGCCAGCCAGCCAGCCAGCCAGCCAGCCAGCCAGCCAGCCAGCCAGCCAGCCAGCCAGCCAGCCAGCCAGCCAGCCAGCCAGCCAGCCAGCCAGCCAGCCAGCCAGCCAGCCAGCCAGCCAGCCAGCCAGCCAGCCAGCCAGCCAGCCAGCCAGCCAGCCAGCCAGCCAGCCAGCCAGCCAGCCAGCCAGCCAGCCAGCCAGCCAGCCAGCCAGCCAGCCAGCCAGCCAGCCAGCCAGCCAGCCAGCCAGCCAGCCAGCCAGCCAGCCAGCCAGCCAGCCAGCCAGCCAGCCAGCCAGCCAGCCAGCCAGCCAGCCAGCCAGCCAGCCAGCCAGCCAGCCAGCCAGCCAGCCAGCCAGCCAGCCAGCCAGCCAGCCAGCCAGCCAGCCAGCCAGCCAGCCAGCCAGCCAGCCAGCCAGCCAGCCAGCCAGCCAGCCAGCCAGCCAGCCAGCCAGCCAGCCAGCCAGCCAGCCAGCCAGCCAGCCAGCCAGCCAGCCAGCCAGCCAGCCAGCCAGCCAGCCAGCCAGCCAGCCAGCCAGCCAGCCAGCCAGCCAGCCAGCCAGCCAGCCAGCCAGCCAGCCAGCCAGCCAGCCAGCCAGCCAGCCAGCCAGCCAGCCAGCCAGCCAGCCAGCCAGCCAGCCAGCCAGCCAGCCAGCCAGCCAGCCAGCCAGCCAGCCAGCCAGCCAGCCAGCCAGCCAGCCAGCCAGCCAGCCAGCCAGCCAGCCAGCCAGCCAGCCAGCCAGCCAGCCAGCCAGCCAGCCAGCCAGCCAGCCAGCCAGCCAGCCAGCCAGCCAGCCAGCCAGCCAGCCAGCCAGCCAGCCAGCCAGCCAGCCAGCCAGCCAGCCAGCCAGCCAGCCAGCCAGCCAGCCAGCCAGCCAGCCAGCCAGCCAGCCAGCCAGCCAGCCAGCCAGCCAGCCAGCCAGCCAGCCAGCCAGCCAGCCAGCCAGCCAGCCAGCCAGCCAGCCAGCCAGCCAGCCAGCCAGCCAGCCAGCCAGCCAGCCAGCCAGCCAGCCAGCCAGTCAGGCAGTCAGTCAGTCAGTCAGTCAGTCAGTCAGTCAGTCTTTGGTTTAATTTAAGTTCTATTTTAGAAAATCTAGCGATTTTTTTTTCGTGACTTGGTTTAATTTTTCGTAGGCGCTGAAGGGAAACAGTGATGGAAATTCAGTTGAGCGAAATAAGCTGGACAAGGCTATCATAGCACGAGTTATAAGAATCGGAGCATTGGAATGGAATGCATATGGAATTGCTTGCATGAGAGCAGAAGTGTATGGCTGTAACACGCAAGGTAAAATCATAAGAGTTCATACTCAGCATCTCTGACTCAGGGTCTTGAGTTATGTCCAATAACTCAAGACACTTTCGTGTGAAGGTTACTTTTAGAACGAAATTTCGTAGGAAAAGTTTAACCAATGATGGAATTGGTTAGCCACGGCAGTGTTGATCGAAATACGTTTTCAAGTTAAAAAGTCATAATAAAGCAACATTTAACCCTGTGCAGTAATATTTCCAGGGGGCTTATAACCGGATGTATTTTTTTGTTTCCAGCCGGTTAGATGGGCCTATAATCGGGGGGGGGAGGTGGGGGAGGCTTATAACCGGAATTTCACGGTATACTGCAATCAGTGATTACAATAAAACAATACCCAGTACTTTGTTGACTCCCCTTTCTACTAATCCTTTAACAGACGGTTGGTATAAAGACTGCAGCGCTGCAGCCGGAATGGAGAAAAGACAAATACCTGATAAACAGGTTACTGCGTCCAGTTTTATCAAGGGACACCTTCCGTCACAAGGGCGCCTTAATAACCAGTTCAAACAAGTCAATGGTTCTGCCCTGTGGGGAAGCTGGTGTGCAGATACCGAAGATATCTCTCAGTACATCCAGGTATTACCCTTCAAATACGAGTTTTTTTTTATTTTCGTTAACACTGATTTGAGCCAAGACCATTCAGACGCTAACAGATGAAGGGGCAAGCCGTAGGGACCTGCAGCTGGTACAAAATTACAGCAGTTACCCACGCACGCAAGAAAATATTGTGGGAACACGCTGCCTCAAACCCAGAGTCTTCGTTCCTCTTGAACAGCGGTTGGGAAACGAGCGACCCTGGAAAGATCCGATTTGAACCGGACTTGTGGTTGAATTGGGCATGCCTAGCTTTCAAAAACGTGGCTCAACGCACTCCTTAGTGTCTTACTTCCGGCTATTTCTAGTGTTTTTAAAACCAATCAAAATCGATCCTGAAATGAAACTTTCGAGAGTCGCTTGTTTCGTCAAGCTTGCGCAGGAAGGATGCAAAACTCGAGGTTCGAGTTTGGAAAGTATGTTGCAGCGACAGGACCTCTTACATATTGTGTGTGTGCATGTTGTGATTGGTCCCGGGAACTTGACACGTCCCGCGATAGTCCCGTAACACTAATAAACCACTTGATGTTTTAGTAAACTGGCAAAGTAATCATGTCAACATCTTCCACAGGTTGACCTAAAAGAGGTTCAAAACATCTCTGGCGTTGCGACTCAAGGTTCCTCGATGGGAAACTGGGTAACAGAATATACGCTAAATTACAGTTTAGACGGCTTACACTGGAAAGTCTACTGCAATAAGTCTGGTGAGGCGAAGGTAAGAATTAAGGCGGTTTCATTCTGGTGAACATTCAAGCAATAAAGGCAAAAATAAAGATACCAACAAGAACTCATAGCCTGGAAACAGTTTGAATACAGTTAAGAAGAACTTATCGAAATTTTAGCTCTCAAGCTGACCCCGCGAGAGAAAAATGAATTTGAAGTTCTCCATATTTTAGTTAAAACGGACGTTTCACGTCAGTTCAAAACAAAATAACCACGCGTTTTAAGCATTTTTACGAGGTTTGACATTAACTTTCTCGAGAATGGTTTAGAATTTAACCTCGGGGTCACTAATAGAAATGAATTACAGTGACATGTTTCAAATAGTGTACAAAATGTTACCGTGCATTGAGTAGATTTTTTGTGATTAATTTTTGCACTGATTGCTCGAATCCGTCAAAACAACAACGACACCCACTAAAATGCTATAAATCCTGGTAAATCTATGGGTACTCATTTTTTTTTTGGAAAAATGTTTATTTCAATAGAGAGAAAAAAAATACACACAAATGTCGTACAAATATACCAATACAATGATTAAAGAAAAAAAGGATACAATAAGTGCAACAGAAAATAAAAGACAGTCGAAAAAGTTGGTTACAAATAAGATTACTAACACACTAGATCACTAGGTCTGAAATTACAGTACATTTTTAAAACAATGTTTTTCATGACGCTTTGACTCCTCCTACAATACACACTTTTTTTAATAATTTGCTTCAACTACACTAACACTAAAATTTTTCGAAGTTATATTTAAATTTAACCTTGCCTATAAATTCACTTAATGATAGCTCGCCATACAATAATTTCTGATTGTAAAGATAATATTTCGCATATAAAAAGGTGAAGTTTAACTTTCTAATAATAATATCTAATTCTTTGTTTACATTATTCTTGTCTTTGCCGAGAATTAATTCAGTTGGAGAAAGGGTGAGAGAGGTGGCATTTTCTTTATTAAACCATTTTATAACCTCTGAGAAGAATAATTGGCTCCAATTACAATTATAGAAAGTGTGAATTATGGAATCATTCATTTCACAGTATGGACACTTTGCGTCCTCTGTCACGCCGAAAAGGATTAATTCCTTTCTGGTGACGACTATTCTGTGTAAGAGTTTGAAGTAGAATTCCCTAAGCTATGGCTACTCATATTTAAGGGAGATTTTACTTTTATTTTATTGTTGATTCACAGATACTCCGAGGAAACTGGGACGAGATGACAGTTCACAAGAACATGCTTGAGCAACCAATCAGAGCTCGTTATGTTCGCTTTAACCCGAGGGCCTGGAGACCACTCGGTCAAATATGTATGAGAGTGGAAATTTACTTGTGCCAAGTTTATCAAGGTAAGTTCCTTACAATCTCGAACCCAGGGCTACTCTGGTGTGCAAGATGACAGCTATTCAATTGGCATGCTGGTCACCATCTTTAATTTGAGATCCAAACTCAAACACTTTTTTTTCTTGTGTGTAACTCCTTCAGGTTGTTCCAGGTCCACAGATCGGCTTCCTGCCACCACCACCACAGTCTCTTTAGACAAGAAACTCTCTGTTACAGGAGATGTCTCGTCAGCCACGAAAGAAAATGCGTTTACACAACAGGAAAATCCGACATTTATAAGTGTAGTCAACGGACTTTACTCAAAAGGATCGAAAGAAACAGCGACTTGGACCATGTGGCTAATGATTGCGTGGTTATCATTGATAAATGTAGTTATAGTGTAGCTGGTAGAATGACTTAATGTCGGACTGAAAGATCCGGCCTTTAGATGGCAGGCACGATAAAAGCTTGCTTTTTATAAGCGTCCAACGAACGTCAAAGCTGGGTCTCCTTCGCTGCCACTTTTGAGATGTCACGCAACATCAAACGGGTAGCTTTGCGTTTGAGATGTCACGCAACGTCAAACGGGTAGCTTTGCGTGACAAACTTAAATGCTCATCGAAATGCCGTTATTTCTTCTACTTTTATTATAAAATGTAAATTAGCGACAAGAAGATGGGACGACATTTCAATGGGTTATTGCAAAATTCACAGATTGTTGGACAGAAACATTGTAAATTAAAAAGTAGTTAAAAAATAAAGAAGTAAGAGTTCAAAGCTGAGAATTTCAAACAAGAAAAATAAAACCGCAACAAACAGAGCTCATGTTAGACAATTTTAATAAAAAAGTTTAAAAAGTTCAAACTGCTACCAAATAATATAACTTGCATAAATAAGACAGTATAAAAATAAATATGCTATTTGTACTTTACATCCAGTAGTTACATACACCATTTTCAGGACCGAACATATGCAGTGGACTATGTAAGTACCCTGGGTGTGACACAGTGTGACCCCCCCTCCCCCCCCCTCTTTAGAAATCCTAGCTACGCCCCTGAAAACTGGCATTTTTGAGCCAGAAATTGAAAACCTAAATCACTTGAGATAGCAAAGTCTTCACATAGCTTTGATATTCTCATATTTACATCCAATTCTCGCATTTAGAAAAATTCAGTTTTCACAATTAACGCCCCGGGGTCCTTTATATAATCCTGGGCGAACTTAATGATCTGTTGAGAGGTGATCTGGTCAAGGCGTGCCTGGACTCTAGTCCCCAGTCCCTGCAGTTCCTCGACAGGGGGATAGAACGCAGCGTGTTGGTGGTCATCGCGTTGAATGATACACAGGCGGGGATAGTGGTATAACGCTGGAACGCTCTCGGCTTGTCTTCCTAAATAAACAGACAAACTCTTGTTGGAACCGTCGATGTCAGTTTTACGGTCTGCTGTTAACCCACGTTCGGCCAATACCTGCCAGTTCCCACTTTTTAAATTTAAGTTGGTAAGGACCTTTCCTAAATGTACCGCCGGCCCCTATTTCAGTGTCTGACCCAGCCAAATATTCAAAATAAAACCAGGGACGTACCTGGCCTATCTATTTTGCGGGTCTGCATGGAAACACGTTTTTTCGAGTGTAAACGCGCCTTGAATCTAAACTCCCTTTTAAAGCTGCATCCTGCGAACAAAGTGAATCTCACAGCATGCGGATGCCGCCATTACAAACGCTGTGCACGATACGACGAGGCTGCTTATTCTCATTTCTGACACGACTAACAAGGTGACTTACCAAAAGCATGCTTGGCATGATAGTCTTTGGGTACAAAGCGACTCGCCCAGTGAGCAAACTCATCAATATCCAGAGTTACAAACACCATTTCGCTATACAGTGCGTATGCTGACTCTGTAAGCTCCTGAAAAGTACATCAACAACAACAACTATTATTTGTACTCGTTTTATACAATTTATCAAGGTTGAGAAGAAAACCTAAAATTCAATAGAGTACTGGCTGCCTGGAATAACCATAGCGGCTAGCAGATATGTCCAGGATTGACCACTGATGAGATGCATGCCCTTTACGACAGGCATCACAAAGTGTCCTCGTTGATAAAAGTTTACCACAGGACACATAATTTTGTCAAATATGAAGTAATATCAAAATGACCTGTTTTAAACTTTTAGGTTTAGTTTGAAAAAGGCACCATCCGTAACGTAGTTCGTTTAACACATGAAATACCATTTTGTTTCTCTTACCTTGTAAAAGGAGCTTTCTTTGGATACATTGTTCTTGTGTGCTAGGGCAAATAAAATTGGCAAGTTGTGTGCGAAAGGTTCAAAGTTTGCATTCTCTTCAGAACTGAAAAAGAAACATAACATAAATTGACACCTAATAAAAGATTTTATGCGCAGAGCAGTAGCACTACACGCGCGTTGTAAATCTTGGTACATTTCCTAGCCGTCCTCCTAAAAACAACGACGTGAAATGCCTAAATTCTGCGTTTTCTGGAGAATGTGAACCGCAATTACCAACATTTTAACTGAGAACCGAAGATTGCCTTAACATATTCAGCTGAATGAATCCTGAGATTCATGAAACTCTTAATAAGAAGTTACTTTCGTCCTACTCTTATGGAGTCTAGTTTTCGCTCTGGTTCTCTCTTGTACTAACCCAAGCTTGGTGTGAAATGCGGCTGACGTCATATGAAGCACTGGAAGTCGTCGATGGTCTTGAACAAATCGTACAGCGATGTCTGTGCAGATTTTGTGATCGTGTTCACATTTAAAGTTCTTTGGCACGTCGTATCTGAAACATCAAGTCCAAATGTTATTTAAATTGCAATGCTTATTGCCAAGCAGATCAAATGTAAGCGTTTAAAGTAGCGATGTCACGATATTTAGGGTCAATGCTTCCGTAGGATAAACAAAAAAAAAAATTTGAACAAATATCCTGGTAACATAATTGATAAATTAAGCCGATGCCTGACACCGGACAAGAGGATTCAGAGTGCACTAAAATTAGAAGGCTCAAACAATTTTACTCACATCGACTTATTGTAAACCAATAACAATACTACGAGCCCAAGTTTTCTACGAGTGAATAGTCAACGAGAAGCAGCCAAGTCGACCATCACTCATAATTGTTGGACTAGACTTGTTGGACTAGACTTGTTGGACTTCAAAACGAAAAGACAAAATGGAAGAACTAATCATTCAGAGTTTCGGGATTTGCAATAGAACACGGGCGAGTGTCTACTGTTGGTAAATTGAACGAATTCTAAAGAACCAACCTATGAGTATCGTGAAACATGTGCAGTCTTGTGTCTCTTTGATTGTTGATTAAAGATTCGACATTTTGCCCCAACTGAAAAACCTTGACTCGCACACCATCACTTCTCTGAAGCACAAGCTAAAACCAAATGGAAAACACAGATTATGAAAAGGAAATGAGGTTACAAAAGACCTCTAGAAACAACGAATAAATATTAGTAAATATTAGTATCAGCTGTTGTTTGGGCACTAAAAAAAATTATAGCCTGCAAAAGTAGCCAGTGTTCTCGCTAGTTGCTTCACTTCGCCGAAAACTGAAAATCGTCTGCATAAACGATCCAAGAAACAATGTCCGTGATTTGACTTATGTTCTTGATGTCGCAAATACCAAAAGAATGTAATGATGTAACGACAGCCTTGTAACTGCGCGAGGATTGGTTTAGATTAGTTTGCAGATCCTTTCATTTCAAAACGTTTCGTTTTGGTAAATGGGATTTGATTTACCGGCAGCAGTTGGTTACCGTTCATGGTTTGTAGTTTGGACACTACTAGACGGAGGTCAAGTTTAAAAAAATGTACATTGGCGCCCTGTCCCAAATAAGCCCAATCACTTGAGCTAACAACCCTATTTAAATTTCAATTCTACGAAAATTTAGAGGCACACAATTAAAATTTGCTTCTCCAAACCGGAATAGGTGAATCTATGCTGACGCCAGTGTTTCCATTTTGCCTCTGTAGCAAAGAACTTTACGTAGAGAAGGCATATGCTATATACGAATTGACTCCGAAAATATAAAGAGCTTGTGAAATTTAGTTACCGGCGAAATGTTTAGCTCTTTGGGTAAGAAGATTTTGACTTAAAAAAACGACAAAAATTCTGGCAAGCAAAAGCGCTAATGAGCCAATACATTCTTTGTAAAGTTTCAAGTTATTAATACTTTGGGCATAAGTTCTTGGGACAGTTAACCATGACATTCCCTTTAATTCAGAGTTTATCTTTCAGTAGGTCAATCAGAAACTGAAGCCCTTATCGTATTGAGACAAATATTGCCAACAAAGGTTCGCATGCACGAGTGATACACATTGTGTTTGTTACAACAGCGTGTCTTCAGCAATCAACTTACCTTGGACAATACAAGATCATTATCCTTAGCATTCACCTTGCTACCGTCATCGACAACATCTCTAGTGTAAGTTACATAACATGGTACTCGGCCATACAGAAGCTCGCAAACCAGTTGAAAACAGTTAAACGGATACCACTTGTTCACTAGAGTTGTAGCTAAAAAGCGGCGAGCTAAGGACCGCGTGTATAAAGTACCAATTAACCTGACATCCACATCCTGAAAAAACAAACAAACAAACGAAAGGTTAAATCTACGTTGAAGCTAAGTGGCTCTACGGTCGGTGCTCTCTTTTGGTCTCCATAGCATGAAGCGACTAGGAGTATCCCTTCTCCTCCCTGGATGGGATGCTGGTCTATCGCAGGATACCCAGCATTTTAAGTGCCTTGCCCAAGACACGACACAATGACCCCGGTAAGGAATCGAACCTGGAGCGCTCGATACGGAGTGAAGCGCACTAAATTCACGTAAAGTGGAACATTACGGAAAACGTTAATTTAAGATGACCTCGGCGTAAACATAGATCCACAGATTTTTAGCGTAACTTCTACCATGAACGTCTACTTCTACGTAGAAACTTCAACAGAACGTTTTCCGTAGCATGAAGCGACTAGGAATATTGGTACTCCCCCTGGATTGGATGTTAGTCCATCGCAGGGTTATAACCCTCCCCGAAGCATTCGTCGGTGTGCTATAATAATTCACCGGTACCTATTTATACACCTGAGTGGAGAGAGACACTGTGAGAGTAAAGTGTTTTCTCCACAAAAAGAGAACGAAGTGCCCCTAACAGAGCAGTTATTTGATAACTTACAAAATGGTACATCAATTGAGATATAAATGAAGAACATTACTACAGATACATACCATGTCTGGAATGGAGTCAAACAAGTATGTTCTATCCACAGCTGGCTGACTGACGTTTGATAACCACTCCAAAACAAGTTTTGCCTGGCAATAAGGAAAAAGAATTCATTCACTTTAATTCATTAAAGTTGCGTCTCTCCCCAGAACAGGCAACAATCAGAAAGCTGTCAAACAGTTCAAGTCAATAGCGACCTTTTGAGATACGAGATTGAGTTCGAGTACAATTTTCGAATTTTAATCAAGTTCAAAGCTTTCACTCTTCTCTGTTGCTGAACAGTTCAATAGAAGATTGCTGGTACGAAAGTGGTGGGAAACGTGATAATCGGAAGCATTAGCACTAGGTTTGAAAAGACCTACTTGTACTCTACCTCGTACTCGTATTCTGAACTGAAGTTCGCTAATAACAGTTGGAGCAGTTTTCGATTGACTGTCAAGGTGGTTTGCTTTAGTTTTCCGTAATTCTAATCAGAGCAAACACGTTACTTCATTAACCAATCAGAACCTGGAAGAGAAGCCAAAATAATTCTGAACTGCCCTTTCTTTAATTGGGATTTTCCCGTGCTTAGAAACGGTCGTATGTTTTCCCGCGCTTGTCACTCGTTGCATGCTTTCCCGCGCTTGTCACCGGTTGCATGTTTTCCCGCGCTTAGACCGGTTGCACGTTTTTTTCTCTGCGTTTTGATTGGTTCACTGCGTTTTTCACGTGGTAGATGTAATTACTCTGGTTTTGGCTTTATGACGGCCATCAGAAAACTGCTCACGCTTTATTCAGCTAAACTACGACAATGACTCACAACTACAGGCCCGTGATAGTCTAGTCTGAGATAAGTGGAATGAGAACTTGAACATCTGTCTACTGCAGACCAGCTCAGACTGCGGAATGCAGTTAGTGTGGGATAGCCAGTAATGTCGTATCGCTGACAAGTGCGAGGATCCGATGAACAGTTGTGGACGAACACCGAAGCACCTGTGAAGCAAACAAACGACAATGGTGAAGTAATGAGTTGGTTGTTTGTAATCCTTTTTAATCGTCCCCTCATCTTGACCATCATTGTTCCTGTCTGGTTTATTATAATTTATTTGGTAATTTTCTATCCTGATAACTTATTCTGCTTTGATTTTTTTTATTTGAAGATAGAATTTTGTATAACGTAAAGACAGGTTCATCGAAATAACTCCAAACTCAGAGAGTTATAGGAACTCATTCTATTGTAGAACTATCAGAGAATGGAATGCCTTACCAAACAATGTTTTAGAT
Organism: Meandrina meandrites; assembly: GCA_963693305.1. Lineage (NCBI taxonomy): Eukaryota > Metazoa > Cnidaria > Anthozoa > Scleractinia > Meandrinidae > Meandrina > Meandrina meandrites. The sequence continues at coordinate 17,028,098 of OY855916.1, read as the reverse complement.
GTTGAAAAAAGTCGTTTATTTAAGAACGCGCTTAGATTAGAATGATTGACATTTTAATTAGGTTCTAATTTTTTAATCATAATTAACATTTCTTAGTAATCTTTTTTAAATTATGTACATATTTTATTGTTTTTAAGGTCTTTTACTTCCCCCCCCCCCACCCACCCATTATTATTTTATGTCTTGCAGTGATGGGAGCATGCCTCCCTTTGCAAGACCCCCCATGATATAGATATAGATATAGGGCAAGTAGTCATGCATCGAAAAGGCACATCTTGTCTGCAGAAATGCATAAGACTGAGGTTTCTTTTGTCACACACCACGGCAACACTGCAATACACACCAACAAACTTGGCATCCACTGATATCTTCTCGATTGTTGGTAAAATCGTAGCACAGTAGCTACAGCCATCTCGGAGAAACACAACCTACAGAAGAAACACAAACGATCTGATTAGCCTAGAGTGGCACACTTGGGCACTCGGCGTTTTTCCGCGAGTCAGTTAGCTTTTCTCGCTTCTCGTAGGACAATCTTGAGTGTTAAGGAGCTGTCCCTTGTCTGATATTCCGGCTTCCTAAGCAAGATTAAAAGCCAGACAATATCTTCTACATTTGCGGGTTTTTCACTGGCCTTTAGCTGGAAAATGCGAGACAAATATCTCACAACAACACTCCCTACAGACGTGAAAGTTAGTGCCACACTATCTGACTTTGAGGTTTGATAAGCTGTGAGTAAAACGTTAGTAAGGTTGAAAACAAGTGAAAATGAAGACTTACCAAGGCTACAGAAAACAAACGAGAAGATTGTGTGCTTGGTAAAGCAGTGTAAGATTTCACTGGACCAACTGACTGCTCTATCAATGAAGCCCAGGTCTTATCATTGACATATTCAAACTGAAACGTTTTCTGTTTCATCTTTGCCTGAGCCTTGCCCTAGTGAAGACATTCAGATTTAAGATTAGAAAACAAAGAATGACCATTATGCTGAAGGAATGTTTCATTGTTGTCTTAACATTTCTGAGAAAAGCGGGCTTGTTTCTTATGTTTTTGACTTGAGTTAATTCCTCTGGCCTAGAGTTCAAATTCTAAATTATAAAATGTATAATTACAAAATTGTTACTCCATTTCTGTCACATAATGTAATTAAAACAGAAGGAGTGCACACTATACTGTCTTGTTTTTAATTATGATTGCTAAGGGAAGGAGGAGGCCTGGGGTTACTCCCATATGAAACAGAATGTGATGCTCGTCGTCTCACTCAGGGGTGTAAATTATGGATTTCAGTCTCATTAAGGGTGTTCCAGGCAAAAAGCCAATAAATTATATTTTTAGCCGTCAAGGTCTCATTTTGGGTTGCACATGTAGAAATATAACATATAAAAGTCTGCATATGAGCCTAGTGGCCCATCAGGGCAGAGCTTATTCCGTAGCATGAAGTGACCAGCAGTATTTCTTCACCCTCCTGGATGGGTGGAGAGAGGCACTATGAGAGTAAAGTGTCTTGCCCAAGAACACAACACAGTGCCCCGGCCAGTGCTTGAAGCAGGACCGTCCAATCCAGAGTCCAGCACACTTACCATCAGGCCACAAAATGGAAAAGGTATCTTGGTATCTTTTAATTGGTTTATGGTAGGGGTTTAATTCAAAACTTCCTACAAGCATCCCTGTCGGTTTCAATTCAACAACACACAATACATGAATAACATGCTTACCTTATTCTGCCATGAAGGAGGAGGTAAAGGTGGTCCAAACACAATGTCATTCTGCTGAAGACCTGTCACATCTATTACAGTACTGTTATCTCCTATGCCACATGTGTTAGCTTTTAACACAACAATGTTGCACACGTTCTAGTAAAGGAATAATAATAATACCACTGTTAAAAAAACAAAACATTATATGCATGTAACTTACACTGAACTTTTTATTGAATCAATGTTGTGCTACATAAAGTCTGTGTCAAGCCAAGTGATTCATATCCCTGGAGCTTATTCTGGTTTCAGCAGCATGAAGTGACTAGGAGTATTGCTACTCCCCCCTGGATGGGATGCTAGTCCATCACAGGGTTACCCCCAGCAGTAAATTTGCCAGTACCAGTTTATACACCTGTGTGAAGAGAGGCACTATGAGAGCAGAGTGTCTTGCCCAAGAACACAGCGCAGTGCCCCGGTAAGGGCTCAAACCCGGACCACTTGATCCGCAGTCCAGTGCACTAAACTGATTAGGCTATCGCGCCCCCTACACATCTGACTTAAGTGTGGAAGATCATGGGTTGGATTCGCATCACGGACTGAGATTTTCTCTTTGTCCCACACTCGCAACAACAAAAATTGACATCTTTCTCAGCTTAGACACACCTTAGCATCGTCACTTTCTTTCCAAGGATTGTAGACCTCAGTATCATCGTCATCTTCTGCTACAGCAAAGTGCAAATGAACTGGCAACATTTGCAAAACCTCAAACAGTAGTAGAGGGGTGGGGATGTCCTTGTCAAATACTTGCTGTTTGATTACAAACCCTGTTTGTTTAAAAAGTTATGGTTATTTCGGCAGTGAACTGCAGTGCCACTGACATAATGCAACATCATATTATATAGAAAAGATGGATTGTGTTTACTATGGATAGTCTCATCCAATATGTCAGTTGATGTATCAGTCGACAGTCAGTCAACACATCAACTGAGAGTCGGCTGATAGTTTGCCAATACTTGGTGGATAGTCAGTTGGTATGTTGGTTGATTATTGGCTGAGTGTAGGAAGGCTATTGGCCTGTGCATCGGTTGATTATAAGCAATATATTGACCGACATATCCACTACTGCATTGCTACATAGTAAGCATGACGTGAAAAGATCAGAGGTTTTTTACTTAAATTATATATAATCGAGTTGACATGCATCCGCATAGATCTGCATGACCTTGTCAAAATGCTATTACGTTTTAAGATCTCCGTCAGTCTTAGTAAGGCAAAACCACAAAATCAAAATTCCAAAGACTTCCATCAATCATACGTAGTACCAAGGCATTACGAGTGATTGTTACTTCCCGAGCCAATATTTTGTACTTACTCTGTGAAGTCAGTTCCCTCTCCTGCCAGAAGACCACAGTGAATGGGACAGCATACACATCTGATGCATTTACATATCTTGAAATCACTGAATAATATATTAACAACAAAAATGTTATTTTTGATAGACTATTTTGACATGGAAAATGGCTGAATATCCTCGAACACCCAAAACAGGTCAGTTCAGGGTTGGAATTAATAGTTGACAGTCCATGTTTGGTGGTTAGGGACATGTTTGGCATTAGGGAGCTTTTAAAAGCAAAAAAGTTATTTAACTGAAAGTTGAATTTCCTCTTTTCATGTATTATCAACATTTTGTCCATGACACCAAGCTACAAATGCTAAAATTAGGGCTTGATTTGAGAAGGCATAGTTAATAGAGGGAAATGGTTATGAAGCTCAACAAAGTTCATTTTATGTTTTTGTTCACCACTTTGGGGGTTGACCGTGCACCGTTACAATAGGTGGTTACGTGTATTCATGCAACTAAGCGATAGAAACAATGCAAAATATGATTCATGCATGTTATACAATCGCAAAACAAAAGATGTGCACGTGCCCAAATTTTTGTTTCTTAAATCCTCCTCTCCTTACTTTAGACAAGCTGTATATATTATCGTTAAACTTATATTAATTTTTGATGTATAAAATAAAAATACCTTCTGGATAATCAACAATATTGAGCATTGCAAATCGCAGAGAGACCTGCATTCTTGTAAATGTGTCATATGAACGGTGAAAAGCATCTAGGTAGTTGAGAGTGCGTGGACTTCTTGGAGAATAGAAACACACAACTGCTGGAGGCATGGGATGCTTTGTTTCCAAAACTTTATCCACAAAATTTTCCTGGTAAAATGTTTTATTTCAGAAAAAACGTCAATGTTCAATGTTGGTCAGTACTCAAAGTGTTTCTTTAACAAAATTTAGATATTCTATAGTGTGCATTTTGTTCTAATTTATACTTGGTCAAACTTCCCTTATCACATATCTGGAAGTTGCTGAACATTGGTCTTATTTCCCATACATGCATGTACTATACCCATAACATGTCACTTAAATTGTTATTAAGGTAACTACAAATTCATGCAGAAAAATAATTAAGTAATCACCTTGGCAAAGCCAAAATTTACAGGATTGTTGGACTGCTATATGTATGTCAAAATGCTATGGTTCAATTTTAATCTTGGTACAATCTGGTATTTTTCTATATTTCATATTCATTATGATGATAGAACAAAGGAAAATACCAGATTGTACCAAGAGTAAAATTGAACCATAGCATAATAAATTCTGTACATTCTATGACAACTCCCTTACCTAGCCTTCAGTGTACATGTAGGCATAATTATTTATTGGGCATGAGCGTTGACTAAATCGCCGTTTACAACCACCATCTTGGATGAGTAGGGGCACAGAGGGCTGGAACGAGTCAAAATTGTCCCCAGACCCCAAGGGAGAGGTTGACCCCCTACTAGTCCCAACCCTCTACCCATCAAGCATCCAAGATGGTGACATACATAAAAAATGATTGATTATTATAATCAGGTGATCATATGCTAAAAATGCCGCACTGCAGGCTACCCCTCCCAGACACACCTTCTCCACTTATTGCATTTTCCCTTTCAAATTTTGAGTCACTTTTGTTTTGTAATGTGTGGTTCCAGAAAATATCCATACTCCCCCCACAGAAGGGATGTGGAAATTCCAGGGAGGAGGGGGGGTCTTGAAGAGCCAAAACTTTAAAGCAATGTATGAAGCTAAATTGGAATTTCCAGAGGGGTGGGGGGGGGGGGGGTCATAGGCCAAATCCCTTCCGTGGTGGGGATATGGATATTTTTTGGAACCACACAATTCCTATTAACTACACCATGAAGATGTGCTCATTGCTGACCTTGGAAAAGCTAAAAGATAGGTTTTTGAATCATTTAATTATACTGACCAGATTTAAGTGAAAAGCTTGGCTGTGTAGAGTGACCAACATAATCTCAAGTCTTTTCTCATCTACTTCACGAACACTTTGCAGTACAAACAAAGGTTTTTCCTTTTCTTTCCACTCTGGGAGAAAAAAAAACATAAAAAGAACAATGATACAAATACAACAATTTATTGACACTCCCTGATGGGCTTTCCAGTGAAAATTAAACTAAAGTACTAAATTTTGAAAGACAACTATTACAACATAATTACAAACAAAAATTATTGCAGTAGTTGCAAAGTAAAAAAATAATATTATTGATTATCAATATGAAAGTTCAAATATTAAGCTGGATTTTGGAAGAAATAGTTTTTATAAGAAACCAGTTTTCAACTGCGAATTCTTGCAGAGACAGTAAATTCAACCTCATTCACAGGGTGTCTCTTCTTTAGAGACCATGGAACAAGGTTGTAGTAGGGCTGTCACTGAGGGCTGGGGAATTCCCCCGGCTACTACAAGTTTGAGCCCTGGCTACTTTGAAAGAAAACCTGAAATAAAGCCACGGGAAAGTGAAAAATACATTATTTGTCCCCCATCTACTTTTTAACTTTTCCCACCTACTTGAAAAATTAGTGACAACCCTGTTGTAGTAGGTATCTAACTCCTCTTTCCTGATAGGGACCTGTTCTACATATCGCAGCATATTAATAGTTCTTCAAAGACCTGTCATAAATCCTACAACACAGGGATCTTTCAGTGATCATCCTAAAGCAATTTTAATCATAATGATGAGGATTCTACAAGGACCTTGGCATTGATCTTTGCTAGCAACCTTCACAATCCTCTTGAAAGGATTAGATGAGGGATTAAAGAGGATTTTAAAGAAATTTTTTTGCAGGATCTTAAAAAAAAAATTAAAAAAGTTGTTTATAGTGGTCATGCACTTAGCTTCGAGATAGCTAGTTTACAGGCAACAGAAAACGGGAAACAGAGGAAACAAATATTTAAATGAACATAACACATTTAACAAATTCAGCTAGTGGCAGGGTGGAGGGCCTGAACACGGGACCTCCAGATTACAAGACCACCGCCCTAATCCACTCGACCACGCTACCTCCTTGCGAGATCTTTGTAGATCCACAAGGATTCTTGAGGATCATTGTAAGGTCCTTGAATCTGATTGTTGCAGGATTTTTATTACTTAAGAAGACAAAAAGTCCTATTCAATATATTATTATGAGTAATTGATATTGATTAAATACTTGTCATTTCCAAATGTAACACATCATAACCAACCTTGTAAACTAAAAACTATAACAGCAGGTAGTTGACTGACATTGCATATCTGCATCATAAACCTGTTGATTGAGTTAAATGAATATTAGTAATTTAAATAAATAATGTTCCTAAAAATTATGTATTGAAATTAATATTTTGCAAAATGTATTTCTGGCGTGATCAGTTTTTCTTTTCAGTCAGTGCAATTTAGAAATAATTTCTGAGCTCATTTAAAGTATCCAGGTAGTTATCCTTTTTTTGTAAAAAGTATTAAATAATACTTTATATCTTCTCTGTCTGCAAATTATTTAACTATTTTATTTTGATAATAAAAACAACTTACATCTCGTTGTCAGTGTTTGGAATGACAACAAAAACTTTTATTCTCTCTTTCCAACTTTTAGCCAACTGCGTAAAGTAAGAGTAATCAACAGCAAAATTATATTAAACCAAATTGGCCATGTTCTAAACGAGCAGGGGACTGGGTACGAACATATTTTTTCTGTGTGCGAGCATTCAATATCGATTGAATTGAAAACGGGGCACGTCATCTGAAAGAGCATCCAAAAATTAGTAAATTCACCAAATTTGATGGTTATTGGTTTAAACACAAAGGCATGGTACACTTTTAAAATAAGAGAGCTTAGTATGGATTGGAGGACGCCTGTCCCTCCAATTCATACTAAGTGTACCATGCCTTTGGGTTTAAATCAATAACCATCAAATTTGGTGAATTTACTCATTTTTGGATGCTCTTTCAGACGACGTGCCCCATTTCTCAATTCAATCATTATTGAATGTTTGTACCGAAGAGAAAATATGTTTGTACCCAGTCCCCTGCTCGTTTAGAACATGGCTAATTATGGATTGATGTAATGTATATGAAATGATTCATATATGAACTGCGGATATATATGAAGGTGATGTGTGATCTTTGCAAAAAAAACATGAGCTCACATTTGACCTCGCTCCCAATGTGTGGCTTCATAGCTCAGTTGGTAGAGCATCGCACCGGTATCGCGGAGGTCACGGGTTCGAATCCCGTTGAAGCCCTGATTTTTTTTCAGGCTTCTTTATTCCAATTGCTTAAATTGGAAATTCACTGTGAAGATCACATATCACCTTCATATATATCCGCAGTTCATATATGAATCATTTCATATACATTACATCATTTCACTCCTTTCACGGGAAAACATGGAGCGCTTTCCATTTACATGGAATTTTCGGTGAGAATTTTTCGACAAATGGAACAGTACAAATTTTTTCAACACGTAAAGGGAACGGAAAGAGGCTGTTCCTTTTGAAGATTCCATTCTGATAGCACTGCGAGAGCCTGGGTCACAAAAAAAAAATGGCGATCGAGAGTGAAACTTTTCTACTGAATCTTCCGTCTTCATGAAGCCTTGGAGAAAGTTCAAGGGAAAATCTCTCGCTGCTTGTGAAGGAACGTTCTCTATCTACACTCGACAGGAATTTTGGATTAATTTGAATCGATTCAATGGGTACGTTTCAGCATTCTTTGGGTCACTTGTCGACCTTGCTCTATGAGCGAGCAGACTGGTTGTTGCAAATGGAACAGAAATTTTCCGGTCATTCCGGGAGAAACGGAAAAAGAGGAATACCTCTGAAGGTATTCCTTTTTTTCCGAAACATTTCCAGTGGAAAGGCCCGTTCCATTTGATTTCCCACCGGAACAACCGGTTTTTCCACACAAATGGAAAGCGCTCATGAACTCACAATTGACCTCGCTCCCAATGTGTGGCTTCATAGCTCAGTTGGTAGAGCATCGCACCGGTATCGCGGAGATCACAGGTTCGAACCCCGTTGAAGCCCTGTTTTTTTTTTCAGGCTTCTTTATTCCAGTTGCTTAAATTGGAAATTCACTGCGAAGATCACATATCACCTTCATATATATCCGCAGTTCATATATGAATCATTTCATACACATTACATCATTTCACTCCTTTCACGGGAAAACATGAACTCACAATAGAGCATCGCACCGGTATTGCGGAGGTCACAGGTTTGAATCCCGTTGAAGCCCTGATTTTTTTTTTCAGGCTTCTTTATTCCAATTGCTTAAATTGGAAATTCACTGCGAAGATCACATATCACCTTCAAATTATGGATTGTTCCAAAAAGGACCCATGCCCCCCTCCCCCCATCCAACAGAAGGTTAATTTCTTGGTTTGAACTCCACACCCTAAGCAAAACTCCCAGACTAGCTTCATACTTTCTTTTAAAGACATGCTCTGAAGTACAGGTAGCACAATGTAACTGAAAACTGGACAAAAGGGAGGTAGGAAAACTGGAGACCCCCCCCCCCCCCCCCCCCCCCAGACTCAAACCACATATGATGCCAGTTCAAGATATAGAACCTGGGCCACATTGGTGGGAGGCGAGCGCTGTCACCACTGCGCCACCCCTGCTCCCACATTATTTTGAAGCCATAATAATACACTTTAACAACCATACCTGTTCCAATACAACTTAGAAAACACTGACTCAACAATCAAGCATTCTGATTCTGATCAAAATAAAATGTAATTTATTATTCTAATCTTTTATTCGGATGTGATTCTGACCTTTTTGAGTGTGTTTTCTACTGATTGATGATGCAAGTGACCAGGAATTCCCACCAACGTATATCCTCTATGATTGACAATCACACCAGGCAGATGATCAATAGCAAGTGGGGGCAGTCTTTTGGCAAATAACTTGTTCTGTAAATAAAAAAAATTGCTTACACGGTGAAATTTTGATAATCCCCTGCCCTCTACCCCTGAAAAACCAAGTGTCCCAAATTACAGATCCTTCCAAATTTTCTTATATTAGGTCTCTGATAATAAGAATACTGGAATTTATTTTAAAAGTTTTAATTGAATGTAGAAAGTATTTTTAGCATAATGCTTTAGTTTTGCCTAACAATGCTGCTCAATCAGTTGTGACCTGATTATATATACACTGCATATGGATTTTCTTCACTTGTACTATATTAGTTTTCTGTTCTTTTCTATTCAAAAAGAGTTGTTTTCAAGAATACTTGCCAATCCCTTTTTTTACACTGTTTTCATAAATTAAAGTATTGTGCATACTGGAAGTGACTACATCATAAAACAAAACTATTTATTAATTATAACTTTACCACATTGAACAACAACAACCTTTTTACAACATACTGAAAGTTGTATGTTGTTATATATTATTTATTTACACCTAATCACTAATCATAACTGTCAGTAGTTACACTCTTAATCATGGTAACCATCATCATTCTTTTGGGAAAATGTTACTCAATTGAGACCAACATAGTAAAGTGCCACTCCTATTAGAATTAGTTTTTACACTTGCGGGCAAAAACATTGTAGCACATATAATTTTAGATTTAGTACATGTACTAGTATTACTGACAGTGTTTCAGACTTCTATAAGAAAGACATTGCTCCAATTTGTTTGCTTGCAGTTACCAGTTCAGGGCTGCAAATAATTTTTGGATAGTGGCCGGTCTTGTTGACCGGCCAAACCAATTTTACCTCGGTCACGTCTCGTTTTTGACCGGTCAAAATATTGAAAATATTTCTTTTGAAGAAATAGTCTGTTAAGCCAAAAATATACTCATGAAAATTCGTCACATAAAATTTTTAATCGATAAAAGTATCACTAAATATGTTCGCTATCTACTCGCCATAAATTTTTTTCACCTATGCGCGTCATCATTTTAAAAGCTTGCAAAAACAACGAGACTTTGTAGAAAATCTGAAATATCTTAAAACCTCTGGTAGACGGTAGGTTTTCATTCTGTTCAACTGAAACTGTCAATAATTCAATAGCACTGTAGTATTTATCTTGGTGCAGAAAAACGGCAATTTGAGATCTATGATAACTTTATTTTCAAATCGCAGTGGCGTGAAGAGACGAGCCTGCTGACTGCAGAATTCCTTCCACAAAATGTACACCGGCAACCTTTTACTTTCATTGTTAACGAAAATACTCCTAAAGCACCACTGGTGAAAGTAATTTTCTAAACCGATAAACACAACTCAAAACAAAGCGGTAAAGTGAGACTGTGAGTAACGAAAAAGCAAAATCTCTCCGCAAGATGCATATCAGATAACACCACCAGCATGTCAAATCTGTTCGTGCTCAAAAGCCAAAAATTTCGAACTAAAGATTGAAAAATGAAAGAAACTTGAAATAAACTTTGTTTCAAATTAAATTTCAATTAAGATGAAGCCAAGAAGTGTATTCAAAAGCGTCAAAATATCGATAATTTCAAAGCAGTGAAATTTTGCACGCAAGCCAATTTATTCACATGTTCATGCTAAAGCGAACGTTTTAATTTTAGCGGATGGCTTTTGCGGTCAATTGTTCACTAAATGGATTTACAGATCCTTCGAAGCAAAAATGTATATAACCATTTTCAACAGATATTTAATAAACCACTTTCGAGTGCTAGCTATTTTTGCCGGCCCGCCCGACAACTGAAACTGTAACTGCGTGTTAATACTAGACGATGATTGATGCGATATTCATTGTTGTCCGTTTAGCATATGTTACCGCTAAAACTTCACAAAGCCGCAGAACGTGACCGTCTCATCTGCACTCTCCGTTTTTGTGACTGCAAGCTGCTAAGATATTTTATGATTTAACTGTTTATAATTTCCAAAAATAATGCAAATAAATTAATTTTTCTAGTTATTTTTGTACGTGACCGGTCAAAATGACCGCCAAACCGAAATTTTGTCCGGACAAATAGTCATCTTGGCCGGACATTGTCCGTTGACCGGCCGTTATTTGCAGCCCTGCAGTTGGTCATTTGATGGGTGTGGGGACACCATGGCAAGATAAAGTAACTGTTAGGAATTGAAGGAGTCATTGGAAATACAAATTAAATCTTAGTTTTAATCTTCAACACCTGCAGAACACTTTAATTGAGTTGTCTTCAGAAGTCCTGAAACCTTAACAAGATTAAATCTTTCATTTTTGACTAACTAGAAGAAAAGACAGTGTACAATATCACTGATTGTGAATTATCAAACACACTTAAGCACAATTTTTACAGTTAACATACCACATTTTTAAACCACTGAAGTAATGATGTGTTTGGTTTTTGGGCCTTGTTAGGTGATGGGTAGCTTAAGGGTGAAGCCGATGTTCCAATGTGGCATTGCAGAAGAGGAACAGCACCTGGATGACCATCCCATAATAACATTCCCTAAAGAAAACAGTCAGTGTCTACAATAAGCAATCTTAACACTTTGTATGTAGGCAAAATTAAAGGAGTAGTCTCACCAAGATTTAGTGCCACTTAAAAATCCAGTAAAGGTGTTGGTATTAATTGGAAATCTGCTAATAGTCGCTTAATCTTGCTAAACTGCACTGTACTGGTCACAAACGTTTTTTTAAAACTGGTGTGGCTACAGACAGGTAGGGAAGAAGTGGTCTAAAATTTGAAAATGTTGGGCCGACGTTTTCAAGTTTGACAGTGTTACTTGGAGGAAAATCACTAAAAAACCATTGATTAAAGTTAGTTCACATCTTAAAGAGTGAATTTCTTAAAGAGTGAATTTCATAAGTGACACACAATTAGGGGTATAGAATGGTAAAATCCAAGATTTGCCGAGACCCTCATTTAAAATCGGAGCCCGAGACAGCGTGATTCAAAAGTCCTGTAGCTCTCTGTTTTGCTGTCATTGTTGCCGTTGTTTTGTGACAGTTGGTACTGATTAAGCTTTCGCTTGTTTGTGAAACTCGGAGACTAAAATTTCAAAATTCAAGATTCCGAGACAGCTTTATTTTTTGCGAGACTCTAGTTTGAGACACCCAGATTTCGAGACTCACCTCAAATTTGCCGAGACCCATGATTTTTCAAGGACAATTCGGTACCCCTACAATTCAATGACTAGCTTTTCAGTTTAGCTTGGGTGGTAAAGTGCGATTTGAATAACTACCTTGTCAAGGTTGAATGCTACCATGTTCCAATCTTTGAATGCATTGTTCTCTGGTAAAATTCTCAGAAACTTGACAAAACTCTGCTCTAGTCTAGATAAAGGAGTTTCTGAAAAAAATATATATATAAAGTAACATTTTATTGCCCAATCATCCAGACATTAAAGTGGAGTTCCAGCAGAGCCAAGTATGGTTGTTGAGCGGAGCCCAATAACTATAGAACTAGGAGAATCATCATGCATGCAAAGAAATAGGAAAACCATGCATTTAATTTTTCATGGTCACCATGGTTAACGACATGGGTTTTGACTTATTTCTGTTCGAATATGCTATGCCAAGGTCCAAGGTCCGCTGAAGATCTTCAATGTGACCCAATGTGACCCAGCCTGGAGTAGGTAAGTTACACTAAGAACCAATCAGAATTGAGAATTTGTAATTAATATGATTTTAAAAGCTGTTACAATGTTAAAATCTTTTATTTGTTGATTTTGATTGATTGATTGATTGATTGATTGATTGATTGATTGATTGATTGATTGATTAATTGACTAAAACATGACTGTTTTTTTTCAGTGAACTGCCTGTGCCATTTTTCATGTCACGCCTTCCTTATTTTTTGCAAAGTCATATTTCAACAGATAATACTTACTTGGGTCTCTGTAAAATACACAAAGAGGCCATTTTGTTGTGGAATTTTTCTTTAGAATTTCGAGCTCTTCCTTGGAAATTAACAGCTCATCAATATTGCTAACATTCGAATATCCTGAAAAAAAAGGTGTCAGACAATTTTAATTGTTAATTTAAAAAAATCACTTTTAAAATCGCTTTAACTTACCAGAACAGAGAAAACCCGCGTAAAAGAGGAGGTAATTCCATAATACCAAGCTTAATATCTGCATTCTGAGTTGCAGAATCACAACAGTGCAACATAGCAACACAAAACCGCCATCTTCTTCTTGGCCCTATAGAGAGCTGGAAACGAGACCCTTCACTTAGGTATTCATGTAACCATCACAAGACGTCTATAAACAGCGACGCACGTGGCAACAACGCCATTATTAAAACATAGAAATTATAAAAGAGGACAGGAATTTCGATGACTGATGAAAGACCTTATACGAAGGATGGCTCCATCTTCTTCTGAAGCAATGGTTTTGTTTTAATTTCAGTTTATATTTTATTCAATTTCTGTGAGTGACGAGTCACGACATTGCTGGACAATGTCACGACATCTTTTGGAGCGAGGTACATGTACGAAGCACTGGGAACTAGAAAGACAGAAGGTGGACTTCCAAATGACGAGCTTTCAGAAAGCTTTGCATCGAAGATGAAAGTTTTAACGAGGGTTTCTGTTTTATGAGCAGTAATCGCCTTATAAAAAAAAAAGGCATAAAAAGAATTTCATCTTCGTCTTTGCCTGACCGCACTGCAGATTCTTCGAAAGCAAACGTATCATCCGATGGACAACACGTTTACCAAAGCCACAACGACAGTTTGCAGTTTTGAATTTTAAGCAGTTCGTTTTGAAGGTAAGGTGCCAAACGAGGCAAATTAAAATAAAGTCTTAAAGTGGGTTTGGAAGAGTGACTTCGACCAATATCGACAAGCGTTCTCCACAACCTTATTAAGTTTAAGTTCATGTTTTAATAATATTAGCAACCACAAAGGTTTTCTTATTGTTAGGTTATACAAAAACAACAAAACGCCTAGACATGTTTGACAGAAAACACGACGTAAATTTGAGAACGCAAGAGAAAAGTAGAAAATATGAGTTAGTGTTTTCAGCTTTCTTTTGTGTTCAAAAATAACGGAGTGTTTTAAATAACAATGACAATAGTAGAAGACGTGGTTGATGCCTATTCCAGGCGTAGTAAGTCAAAGATAAGATAAGATGAGATAAAATTTTATTGCACACTCCTTAAAAGGTTTTTCAGTGAACAATACAACATATGAAGTAAAATTTAATATAAAATATATGTATATTCAAAATACACTAGTTGTATATTATGTAATTATATTTTGTGTAAGGTATACTAGTTATAATTATATTAACAAAAGATAGAAAGAAAAATGAAAAAAGAAAAAAATTTAATTTAAGAACTCACTGAGAAGCTTTGTCTTCAGAGTTTTCTTATAATTTGCATGACTCTCGCATAGTTTTAAGTCTTTGTCTAAAGAGTTCCATAGCTTTACTATTCTGTAATAAAAAGATCTCTGACCAGCAATGGTTTTGCACTGGGGAATATTCAGTTGTGGTTCTGCTTGATATTTGTTGCCTTTTGACAAATTGTCAATTGTTATTATTCAACAAATTTGTGTGCTGCCTATATATGGTCAGAAAGTCATTGTTATCCGTCATCCGTACATAACAGATATTTAACAATTATCCTGCAAAATCGCGCGGAATATCACCTGGTGCTTAGCCAATGAGGCCGTAGGTCGAGTTGGCTAAAATCAGAGGATATTTTATTTTTTATTTATTTATTTATTTAAATACACCACAATACCTACAGTTACAGTGCATTACATCAAAATATAAAAGCTAAATTACGCAACTAAATAATATACTCAACTTAACAAAAGAGCTAGTTTACAAGACTAATACAATGCATAAACACTGGAGCTAATTTACAGAACTAATACTACACTTAGAAAAGTCAGACGATATTCTGCAAGATTGAGCAGGATAATTGTTTTATTATTCAACAAATTGTCGACATAGAGCTTTTTGAAGGGAGAAAAACTGTGGTTGTGCAGCGCTTTGCAAGATTTTGGACGAATCTTGGCAGCCTACGTATATCACAGGATATCTCTTATGTATGGATGACGGTTATCAATGACCTTCTGACCATATATAGGCATCGTGTGAGTTTGTTGAATAATAGCCTGTGATATACGTAGGTTACCAAGATTCATCTGAAATCTTCCAACGTGCTGCACAACCACAGTTTTTCTTGCTGCAAAATCTGTTTCGTTGACAATTTATTGAATAAAACAATTACCCTGCTCAATCTTGTGGAATATCGTCTGATTTTAGTATCATTTTAAGGGGGGAGACTCTTAACTACAGATCCAGAGCAGTTGCTAAGGGATTGCTGACGACTGTATTTTGAAGCAAGCCATTTTGAAGCTTTTTGTAACGCTAAATGGTGAATTTTATTTCGGGGTACACCTGCTTTGAAAAATATATCGTTTGCGCGTGCGAAATTAGTGCCAGTCCCAAACCGCGCATTAATATTTAAAATCCCTAAAACTCCAAGGAAACAAGGTAAAGTTCGAATTTCTTTTATGAATCAGAGATAACGTCGCCGTCTTTAGAATCTGACGTATGCTTTTACCATTTACTCGAAAATAGGAAACGCTACTGTTGAAAGTCCGTAAATATGAGTGTTAATTACACCATAACTCTTATAATAATGCGAATTTCACAAAAACGATACGTCACATTACGCATGTGGTCGTTCTTTATCTATTTACACTCATTTAAATTTTAAAATCTATCAGCCGTTTGAGTTTTAGGGTTTTTTCTGTTCTGGTCACGTGTCACGTTAAATAAGGCCGTCACTTGAAACTCTTGGAGGAATCTTCAATTGAACAAACTCGTGCAAGAAGCTTATCCGTATGAGGTCTGATTTCCAAAATATGGCAATTAGAAACCTGCCTTAGATACAAATTGGTAGTTAAGAGTCACCCCCCTTAAGTATCAGGCGATATTCTGTGCGATTTCGCAGGATAGTTGTTAAATATCAATCATTGATTGCTATCAATTGATATTGGTTATCGATTATTGAACTCACAGAAAAAAATTATTGATTGTTATCGATTGACAAAAATCTATAATAATCAATAACAATTGATAATCCAAAGGAATATTTGTTTCAAACATATTACTGAAGACTGATGTTGCTATCTAGTAAACAAATATATGAGAAAGGCATTAATCGTTAAGTATTTTATTAACGATTTCATCATCTAGTCAAGACAGAGTGTTCATCCCACTCGGTTTCCTGGCATTTTAAAATATTTTACATGTCCACTCATTCCAGCGTTATCTACTGCTTCCTGCATGTCTTTTGTGGCAATCTCAGTGGACATGACTGTAACCCGAATTCGAAGGTCATGGGTTCTAATCCCACCATAGTCACTGAATTTTTTCATTAATTTTGTTTGAAAATTATGTATGACTCTTGTTATTGCACTTAACCTAAAAGCTAAAATAAGTTATTATAATTTTCATTTGCTGTCTAGAGATAGTGTATTTCACTGATCATTTACATTACTTTTTATTCTTCAGTACAGCCATAACTAAAGAGTAGGACTTGGAAATGGTTGGAACGATGAAGAAGCTTAGTCAAGGGCTGAAGAGTATTGCATGTTCTTCAGTTGTTAATGTATAACTCAAGGATCTTAAATGTATATAAGCAGATACAAATCAAAAGGAAAAGATGTTTTTACAACAAAATTCAAGGCTATCCATGGCTGCAAGGTTATTACAGGAAATAGAGCGACTGAAGGAAAATGGCTACCCACAAAGCAATGTGGTGAGTACTGTACATTGTTACAATGTATTTTGCTGGTCCTGCGAGTGGGCAAGATGAGGTAAAGCCTGTGCTCTGATTGGTTACCCGAGTAGGCAAAATGGGCCTATCTTGTCTGCTTGGGATTGCCCATGACTTTTCCGCAAATTTGTTGTGGTTGTTGTCACGATTGTTGCCATATAATAAATCCTGTATTGACCAAGCTTGTTTGGCCAAGATGGTGGGATATTGGCCTCGTTCTTTTTTTTTACGTTATTATTGACCTCAACTGTGCCTGTGAGCTTCAAGCAACAGGAGTGAGAACTCCCAACTAAATCAAACTAAACAATGAATGTTCCACAATACCAAATCAAAAAATACCAAACAATCCTACCACTGAACATGAAACATGATACAGTGTACAGATCATGCAATGGGGCAATGTACAATGTATGCCCAA